>CAUYPK010093024.1:0-15000 GCA_963574355.1 Loris lydekkerianus | reverse complement strand
GAGCCACAGGCACTGCCCACCCTGTTTTCTTTATTCCTGGGTTCAATGGTGAACATTTAGATTGATTCCAGATCATGCTACAATGAGCATGAGAGTGCACAAATCACTTTGACATGCTGACATTGCATTCTTTGGATATGTATCCAGTAGCAGGATGGCTGAATCATATCATAGCTTTAGTTTTAATTTTTTGAGTCATCTCCATACTGATTTTCATAATGCATGGCCTTCTTATAAGGACACCAGGGATTAGATTTATCATTCACCCTAATCCAGGATACTATCATCTTAACTAATTACATCTGCAAAGACCCTATTTACAAATAAGGTCATGTTTGCATGTTCTGATTGAACATAAATTTGGGGGTGGAACTCTTCAACTCCAAACAATCTCCATTCTCTAATACAGACAGTTATTTGGGAGCTATTTATATTTTATCCTTCAGTAACATTTCCCATTCTTCTCTCTTCTAAAATTGGGTTCTTACCTTGTGACCAAAAAAAATGATCCAACTTGTGCAGTGCCTAACAATGTGTGGCTCCTTGCCCTCCTCAAACTGTCACACTTGCTTCATCTTGAAACCCTTTCCACTTTGGGTTATCAACACCTTTTTTTTTTTTTTTTTTAATAGTTACACTGCTCATTCTCTCAACTTTTTTGGGTCACTGCTCAAATTCTTCCTTCTCTATGAGTCTTTGCTTAATACAGTATAAAATAGCATTTGCCCCTTGCTACCAACCCATTTAAACTTTTTTTCTCCATAGTTCTCAGTAACATCTGTCATATTATATTTTCATTTCTTAAAAATTTTGTTTTCTCCTATACCTCGAAGAGAGGTGGATGAAGTCTCACACTAAATCTCAGATAAATTAGAGGTGTTCTATGCTCTGAAGTTTACGGTGGTGCCTGGTTCAGTTCCTTCTTTCTTCCCTGTGCCTTCAGATTTTCATAGAACATTTTTTTCTTATCTTTCAAAGATCTTTTTTCAATGCAAATAAATGTGACTTTAACCAAATGAGGGGAATTTTTTATAGGCCACACAAAGCAAAATAAAAACAGGATTGGAAAATGAAGCATGATTTTAGTCATTGACTTTGTGATGCCACAAGTGATAGAAAGTCCTTGTTGTTATAGAAATTTCAGCATGTTTTAAATAAACATTTTTTGACAGCAGAAGACAATGCAAAGTGTTAAGGGTCATTTGAAGAGTGATGCTTAATTGGAGTAATTTTCTTTTACAGTTTGTTTTGTGCCCTGTGGAGCTGATTTCACCTATGTTGATGTCAAGAGGGAAGTGCACATATAGTTGTAATTATTACAGAGACAGAACACCCTGAAATTCTGGTTTTAAGGTCTTGGGAAGAATATAGAAAGCCCATTATCATTTTCTAAAAAGTATTTTTAAAATGCAAATACAGGTGCTAACAGATTCTTGTCTCCATAAGATTGTCAATTTTCTTACCCCACACTCATTTATTTTTCATAAGGAATGAAATATGGGGCAGAGATTATTTGTTGACAGTTATCACAACTAACTCAGTTTCAACTCTGACCTAAATTCTTCCCACTTAAAAGCTGTGAAGCAGAAAATAATGAGGGCTGAGTTATTTCTGAAATGTAAAACCAGAAATTGCCAGAATTTATTCGAGTCCTTTGAAAGTAGGGAGAGTCCAGAGTGGTTTCTTTGTGTGGTTGTTGTTGAGCTAATCCATAACAGTTATGATACTTGGTTCTTTAGTTTATTTTGCTTGAACATTAAACTCAAGCTTTTTCCTATTGACCCTTAAATGAAATTGTATATTACTTTTTTTTAAGTTTTTACTTTCAGTTTATTTTACAGAGATCGGTTAAACAATACCAATTTTTCTCCCTTGTGTTAAGATGGAAGTCTTAAAACTTAGAATGTATGAGATTGATTTTAATAGTGCTCCCATGTTTAACCTAACTTCTTGATTTGTTTATTTTGAAGATTATAGGTATATTATTCATGTAGATAATATTGACATCAGTTAGCAAAATATTCCAACTGAGCAAGACAGAAATTTGATGGATAATTCACATAACAAATTTATTCTTACCCTTAACTATTAATGCCTAATTTTTACAAAAGTCTGCTATGATTTCAAAAAGATAATGAGAATATTAGAACTATAGTCTTTGTATACATTCTTTATGTATCTATTTTGTGATAAGTGAAAAGGCCCCCATCTAACTTGGGAGGAACAATCCATGCTTGATCTTTACTTATATATAAGGCATTCATTCTTCTCTAAATAATGTTTCATTGATATTTAGCATACTTGAAAATTAACCATATAAGAAAAAGGGTATACAAGAAGCAGTTGAAGTTTGAACTTAGGTATCGAAACCCCCTTTCCTCTTTCCTGACTTGGAGACAGTACCCCACCTCTACCTCTCTCTCGAACTATTGCACGCCCCCCACCCCCTTCAATGCACACACTTCAGGATCCACGTTTCTGTATTTTCTACTTTATCATTTTCATTTGATTACCCCATACAAACTCATTTTCTGAATAATAATCTAAAAATTAATCTGAATTTTAATATGAATAGCTTTTGCTGAATTCTGTTACTGGGGATCCAAGAGATATAAAGAAAGCAAAGTTCTGAGAATATAGTATTTCATACTCCAAAATGCTTGGTGAATGTGTGTTCTAAATTCTCTCCTTTCAAAATACAAGTTAATATGTGAAAGTTTCTGAGAGTGAAACAAGAAACTTGTTTCATTTTGTTTTACAGTTAAACAAGCCAACTCGTCTGCAAAAGGGAAGCCCAAACTGGCTGTATCTGTCAGTTCCTGTCCCTGAATAGACATTTCCCTTTACAATGGCTTAAGGCAGGCTAACTTTTATCAAGAGGGAAAGATAAATTATATCTCTAAAATTCTAGAATACAGATAGCTTTCTACCCTTTCTGTGGAGAAAGAAACTCCTCTAAATTCCTTGTACGTGACCCTCTCCTTGGCTCTTGCTTAGCTCAGAACTCTCTTTCCTCGGGTGTGTGGGGTATGCATTTAGTATAGGCAAGTGTGTCATCAGAGATGTGATTGTGGCTAATTCATAGAAAAACTCAAAAAGACCTTCAGATTTATTCTATCCCTTGGGCAGCCATCAAAAAGTCATCGAAAGTGAAATGAACTATGGGGAAAGGTAACTGAGACGGGAGGGGTGGGTACAGGAGAGAGGTGGAGTGGGAAGCAGAATGCGCCCCGACCCCGACAGCCAATGTTAAGGCGGGTGTAGTGATCCCGGGGGAATGCTGAGGTCTTTTGAACTGGATCACAACTATGAAAAGGATTTAAGATACATTTGAGGAAGATGAAAAATGAGAAACTAGGGGAAAGTATGCACTATAATTATTCAAATTTCTAGCTTTGGTTGGTGATGATAATGTAATTAACTGAAACAGAGAATAAGTGACCAGGAGGACTGAGGAGCAGGGGTAATGGATATGGTTTTAGTTATATGTAAGTAAAGAGAACAAGCCGTTTTAAGCAAAAGCACACTTGCCTGGGTTGCCTCAGGGTGTAAGTGGCGGGGAGGTATTCTCCCTGGCCATCTGTGGTGCCCACTATTGACAATATACCCCTTGCTCCTGCCTCTCTTCTTGTTGACTACAGTGACTACTCTTTGCCATTTTTTATGCAGTTGCCTGGCAGGGTTCTGTCTACCTGTCAACAATTTTCTCTCAGTAACAGTGAGTGAAAGGCTGGAAGAAAATGATTTAAGGGGAAAGAATCTTACACAACTACTACCATGACTTTCCATTAAAAGAAAAAAGAATAACCAGGCTATTGGTAGAGTCAAAAGTTATACCATGATTTGCAAAAAGGTTTGATTTATAGGATTAAAATTAACAAAGAGCAAATGTGTAATTTCTTCCTAAACCAGGGATTGTTAATAAAACATTTAAGTGTTGGCTTATGTGAGTGCCACCCTGAGACAGCAATAAGGAGGTAGCACAGGTAGCACAGGTGCATTTATTATAGCTAGAGTAGGAGGCTGCCTACTCATTATAATGTGAAAAAGTAACCAAAGGACTCCTATATATAAGTATATAAAAATATATACTTACACATATATTATATATTTAAAACTCTGGCCTGGTCTGTAGGTGGTGAAAGCACGATGCAGCAGGTGGCAGAGGTAAAACTGTCCCTTCTAAGACAAAATAGGTTTTGGTAATGGTTGTATTAAGGACTCAGTGACCTTAAAAACTCAATTAATTTTGTGAAGTATATTATTTCATTTAAACAATGGCAAGTTAGTATCCATCTTGGTTTTTTTTTTTTTTTAACTTGTTTTTTATTTCAAATTAATATGAGGGTACAGATTTTTAGGTTACATTGTTGTCACTTCTAAGGTAAAGTCCAAGTTGTAGTTGAGCCCTTCACCCCGGGGGTGGGGAGGTGCTAAACACCTTCACATTGTGTACGTTAGGTAAGATTCCGCCCATCACCCTCCCTCTGCTCCTTTCACCTCTCCTGCCTCTCCTCTCCCCCTTGCTAGATATATTTGTGTTTTATCATTTGTGTGTGCATGTACTTGTCTATTGATTTCATATTAGTATTCAGTACATTGGGTACTAAGAAGAATGTGATTCAACTCCATCCAGGTAAACATAAAAGATACAAAGCCACCATCTTTTCTTAGGGCTGAATAGTATTCCCTGGCATACATATACCACTGTGAACATGATATGAGTAATTCTGAATAAAAGTATTTCTAGTCATTGCTTTCTGGGGGAGTTTCTAAATCATTTTCATGAAGCAGTGGAACTGTTGTGCTAATAAACATTAACATATTTTCAGCCTTTTGATATATTTTACTAAGTTATCTTTCAAAGTTATTATACCAATTTATATTAACCCAAACTGTTAATTTATTAGTTTTCTTGCATTCTTGATAATATTTGCCTTTTGCTAACTTAGATCCAAAATACCATTCCATAGCTTTAAAAAAGTTTGTACAGATGTGGTTGGCGTGATTGAATATTCTTCTTACAGCCCACTTCCATCTGTATTCTTCTTTGTAAATCATTTGTGGTTTTATTTTCCTTATTGGAAAAATGTGAGCTGAACATAAAGAGATGATTTTAACAGCCTCTTTGGCATTTCATAATAGGCGTTGAGTGTTTTTTCCTTCCAAAACAATTTCTTACCCTGGTTTTCAGTATTATGCTCTGCTGTGTTTTCTCTAATCTCTCTTGGCTACTCCTTCTGAGCTTTCTTTCCTAGCTCATCTGTGACTGATTTTTAAATATCAATGCTCTGTATTCTTCTTGTAGATGAGAAAACATGTTTATGTGCCATGTACATACTGATGACTCTCCTGTTTATATTCCCAGCTCAGACTTCTATAAACCCAGATTTGTTTACTCCAAATCTTGTAGGTCACAAGGCAATCAATTTCAACACATCCTAAAATAAATCTTTGATTCCGCCCATACTCCTATCCGTGTTTTTTTTTGTTGTTGTTGTTGTTTGTTTGTTTTATAAGGTTGAAAATCTCAAATTAATACTTTCACTATTCATATTACACCAACCTGAAAATGTATGGTCATTTTCCTGTCTCTTTATCCAAAACAATCACTGTCTTTTAAGACTTTTTCTTCTCTATACATTTTCTTCTTCTCTGGCATGGCTGGAACTCATGAAACTTCGCTTGTTTGAACTACTGCAGTTGATTTATGAGACATCTCCTTCCAGCCTTTATTGTAACCACAGTGATGCTTTTAACATGCAAATTTTACTGCTTAAAACTGTTCATGATATCCTCCTGGCTTAGAATTAAGATCGCAGTTCTAAACATAGTCTTCAAAACTGTATTATCTGCCCTGCTTTCCCCCCACCCTCATAGAGCACCCCAACTCTGTCCACCATGCGAGCCCATCACGCCCCTTCCCACCTCAGATACATGTATCAGCACAAGCTATTTCCACTGTACTATTTTTCTTCAACTAGATAATCCCTATTCCTTACAAGTCAGCTCTGAAGTCGTTTATATATGGAAGTCTCCCCTGAAGTCATGTCTAGACCCTGCGAGCTATACTTACTACAGACTGAACTTCCATTCCTGAGTTAGTATAATCATAAATATTCAACTAAGTAATTCATTAAATAATTAGTTCCCCCAATAGATTGTAAACTTAACAAGAGTAAGGCTAGTACAGGAATTAATTAATTTGTACTGATGACTTCAAAAAATACATCTTGGGTTTATTATTTAACAGTTTAAAATGTTATATATTTAGTTATAAAAGTGTTATATTTTACTTTAGTTTTGGAAAGTTCTGTTTTGAGTATCTTCTCAGATGACTATAAAAATTATATATGATAACATATAAAAATCACTTGACAGTAATATATACATTTTTCTCCAAGCTTATTCAAATAGACTATTTCCCTGTGAAGTCTGTGAGATTTGAAATGTGTACTTGAAGAATGTTTAATATTTAAAGGCTTCAGTTCAACTTTGAGGTAAACTCTGCAGTTGCCCACTGTGTAAATTGAATTGCTGGTTAAACCTGCTGTCTCCCAGTTTCTGGCAGGTATCTGGCAACAGGTCATCTCAAAGGTCAACTGACCTTGCATGGCTCTGGGTCACATGGTAGCCTGCTCCTGCATTGAAAAATAAAAATAATGGGACACCCAAAGAGAAGACCTGAGTGCTTGCTGTCTTATAACCACTGTGTCTTAGAGAACTGACGCGATAAAGATAAAGAATGTGTCTTTCCCTGTTTGACATAATTTACAACTCTCAATATATGGAGTTTTTTAGAGGCACATGGTCTGATCATTGAATGCCAAAGAAGGTTTTCAAAGGAAGCAACAGACTCTTTCTTCCTACCTCTTTAATTCTGCTCCGTACCGGGAGTAATTGATCATGGATTTGAGAAGAGGAGGAAGTGTGAGGCCACTGTGATTTCACTTTGTTGGGTCAGCTGGATCTTACAAAAAAAGTCAGGTTAGTTATGACTGAGTGAGCTCAATGACTGATGTCTCCACCAACAAACCCTGGGGCCCAAAGAGATCACGCCCACTTGGGTATAGGATGGTGTATATATATATAATTTAAATATATATCTATAAAATATAGAAATATGGGGAAACAATTATTCCTTAACTACTGTTGTTAATTATATATAGTATGCTATATACATTATATATTAAAATGATTGTTTTTCTATGTAATGAGTACAGATCTACCTTTAAATGTGGTGCTAACTCTTTTCCCATGTGAGTGTATCTAAGTTTGTGTATATGTGTACATATTTCATCATCTGTATGTTTATATATCTTTCCAGGAATTTAAAAGAATTTAGAAAAATCCCAACTTGCTGATTACCAAATTCACTATACAGACATACAATTAATTAACTGTTAGAGAATATACTAATCGAAATTACAAAAAAATACTTTGGGAGGAAGATAGTGTACATTGATTTTTATTTATTTATTTTTTTCAGATCCTGATAATTTTGAACTAATTTAAAAGGTCCGTATTAATGGACCGCAAAAATTGAGCTAAAATGTTACTGTTTTATGATTAGACTTTCAGACTGATCTTATTACACTTTTGAATACTTTTAAAGAGACACGATTATATTTTACTGTAACAAAATATTAAAAAGTATATAATAAAATATGATGCTTAATTGAAGGCCTGTAATATACTTTAGCATCAAAAAAAGATAGCTGAAATGAAAAATGAAATACCCCAAATTTTGAATTGAATCCTTTATAGATGATTTAAGAGTTGTTTATACAAAACAAAGAGAGGATATATGTGGATAATATGAATCACTGACATTTATTTATTTATTTATTTAGAGACAGAATCTCACTCTGTCACCTAGGCTGGAGTTATAGCTCACTGCACCCTTCAACTCCTGGGTTGAAGTAATCCTCCTGCCTGAGCATCCGGAGTAGCTAAGGACTATAGATGTGTGCCACCACCATGCCTGGTTAAAGTTTTTTCTTTTTGTAGAGATGGAATCTCACTATGTTGCACAGGTTGGTCTCAAACACTGGTCTCCAATAGTCCTCCTGCCTCAGCCTCCCATAGTGCTGGGACTACAAGCATGAGGCACTGCACCCAGCCACATTGACATTTATTAATCTATATAGAATGACAATTTAATTTAAAAAATAATGACAGTTAATTTGAAATTTTTACTATGTAATTGTTACATAATTGTAATTGTTACAAAATTTTACTATGTATTTGTTACATAATTACTATGTAATTGTCCTGTTTGCCAAATTTTGGGGCCCAATTAGATTGGATAATTGAAAATTTGGGGGTTTCTACTAAGGAGACCCATTGTAAATATCTTAAAGCTTTTTTTATTAATTTATTTCCACATAGTGTTTTAACTCTTTGTGTTGAATTTTCATGAGATCCTGTAATTTCCTTTACTTTATCACTATGAGTGATACTGAGTGGTTGGTTTTAGTTTTGTAGTCAAACATCATTGTGGAGGCATTAATAATCTATGAAATTGTGTTTTACTTTTCCTTGGTCAGTTGCACATTCTAGAATATTTATTATGTTATAATTTAAGGAAATTTATAATAATTGACATACATATCTCACATATATTTTAAATGTATGCACCATATTGGATATTTGTGTTCTATTATTTCCCTGTTTTACATTATAATTGGTCATTAACAATTGTTTATTGGCAATTCAGAAACACAGAACTGGAATTATGCAATATATCTAAGTATAATGCTCACATAAAATCATTAATTTTAAAATTCTAATTAGTTATCATGACACATGCTCTGTTCTACTGGCATTTTTAATGACTCATCTTTTGTTTATTAAATGCAGAGACTTTATTTTTCCTTTCTTTTCATTTCTTATTTCATCTCTTCACCTTCTCTTTCATTCTTAAAAGCTGAAATCTTACATCTTTCTTTTCTTTTTTTTTTTCTTTTTGCAGTGTAGTGGTGAATATGTTTGATTTTTTTTAATGCATACATTTCTTAACTTTAGGGGGATTTTTGTTTCGGTGATGTTCAGTGAGATTCTTTCCCCTTTCCTGAAGCAGTGGGTACCTTGCCCACAGATGTATAGTAATTGCTTGTCAAAAGCAGGACAATGCTACGAGTCAGAATACAGTGCTGAAAGAACAGAATGAAAAAAGTCAAGCAGTCCTATGCACAATTAAAAGCAGAGCTCATGATTAAATGAGTTTCCATGTTTCTGATTAAAGGTAAGCCACAAATAACAAGAAGTCAAAATTAATGGAATATTTAACACATCTTTATTGAGTATTTACACCCTGATGCCCTAACAGTTCTGGGTGTTTTGAAGAATTGCCAGCTTTCCCATGGTGCAGTGTTGTAGCAGAGAAGGCATCCTCAAACTGCGGCCCACGGGCCACATGAAGCGATGTGATTGTATTTGTTCCTGTTTTGTTTTTTTACTTCAAAATAAGATATGTGCAGTGTGCATAGGAATTTGTTCATAGTGTTTTTTTTTTTCTTTTAAACTATTGTCCGGCCCTCCAGCGGTCTGAGGGGCAGTGAATTAGCCCCCTGTTTAAAAAGTTTGAGGACACCTGTAGTAGAGTATGCCAGATACTGTGAAAGTTCAGTTATTGCTACACTAGAGTACTTATTTTTCTGAACCAGTGTCAAATTTGTGTTGCATTTCAGAAAGTAATAAATCTCAAGTACCTAGTTTATGTGCTACGACAATCTTAAATGGCTAACCAAGCAACATGGCAGCTGCAGTTGGAGCTCATATAAAAATCAACTTCAGGGCTTGGCGCCTGTGGCTCAAGTGGCTAAGGCACCAGCCACATACACCTGAGCTGGCAGATTTGATTCTCTGTCTCAAAAAACAAAACAAAACAAAATCTACTTCATCTTATATAGGGAATAATATTTTTATTTTAAATATTTTATTTAATCAAATGAAAATTGAAATATCTTTACCATATGCTGGCTCAGTATTGTGTGATCTGTCTTTAAGAGTTTTTTTCTTACATTTAGAAAATTTCAATTTGAATTCAATAGTCTCTCTATATGGCCATTTATCCATTTACATGATTTTAAATTACAAGTAGTGAAGTCCTTGCTTTTTAATTTTATTTTCCTGCTCACGTACGTTGTTTTGATACAAAATTATATAAAGCATAAAGAAGATATTTCTTAATATATTCCGTGTGTTTACAATATTCTAGGTATCATTATTTACATTATAATATTTTAAGAATCAGAATACATTGCATTGTATAACCTTTATTAAAAAAAAATGACCACAAGGATCTTCAGGAGATATTTGCACTCTCATGTTCACTGTAGCATTATTCACAACAGTCGAGATATTGAAGCAACCCAGAAATCCATCCACAGATGAATGGATAAAGAAAATGTGGCGTATGCACACATACACAATAGAATACTATTTAGTCTTAGAAAGAAGGAAATCTTGCCATTTGCAATAAAATGAATGAAACTGGAGGACATTATGTGAAGTGAAATAAGCCAGTCACAGAAAGACAGGTAGTTCCTGACTGCATTTATAATAGATCTCTAAAACAGTATCAAAAAAGGAGAAAACAGAGGGAAGAAATGATAGATGTCGGGAGTTCTGAGCTGAGGAAAATGGGGAGATGTTCAATGGGCATAAAGTCTGAGTTATACATGGTAAATGCATTCTAGAATTCCGATGTACAACATAGTGATTACAGTGACTGTAGCTAATAATACAGTATTGTGCACTTACAAATTTGTCAAAAGGGAAGATTCCATGTTGCATTCTTAACACACACGCAATAAAACAACAATAATAAGAGAAAACAAAGAGACACCAAAAAGGTTGGGATGGGTATGTCTATTACTTTGATCATGCTGATATAATTTTACAGTTATATTCGTATGTCTACACTCATCAAACTGTATATATAAAATAGTGTAGTTTTTGGACATAAATTATAACTCAACAAGTCTGTTTTATAAAAGTCAAAGCAAATCACCACCAACAAAAATGTCAAAGAACAAGAAATGTATTTGTCTTTGCATCTTGTATAAGAAATTCTGTTAGATTGTCAACTTAGTTATTTGTTTTTGTGATATAATATATAGCTTGACCCTAATATAACTGTGAATTCCCAATTTTTGCTCTGATAACACTATGTTAGAGGAAGAGAGGAAACTGATGCTACAAATATGGCTCAACGTACTATTTTTATTAAAGATATTGATGACTAATATAATGTCACTGAAAGTGACATAAAAAGACACAATTAAATTGAGACGTTTATGTAAAGCAGTTAAATGTATGTTAAAGTGATTTTCTTTGTCCTTTGGCAATGTATCTGGTCTAGTTATGACAGTGCCCTGGCAATGGTAGGAAAAAGAGAGGTGCTTGTAAAATTAATAGAAGATGATGGAATTGCTGCCCCAAATTCACATTTGATAAAAGTATCATTGCAAAGAACAAGAAAATTTATGCACAAAAGCTTTAAAAATGGATAATATACTACAAATCGTGATCAACGCTGAGTTTCTTAAGGGCCAAGGGACCGGATCATCGCCAATTCCAGGAATTCCTTAAAAGTATTGATGCTGACAATGGCGATATCATTCATTTTTTAGAAGTAATATGGCTAAAGTGAGACCAGATGTTGAAAAGATTTTATGAATTGCAACATGTCATTAAGTCGTTTATGGTATCAAAAACCAAATTTGTGCCAGAACTTGGCTATGAAAACTGGCTTACAGATTTAGCATTTTTAGTGGGTTTAGCTGCTCATTTAAATGAGTTAAACATGAATCTTCAAGGTGAAAACTAACTTACCAATTCAATGCCTCACATAACAGCATTTCAAAGGAAACTGAAATTATGGCAAGCTCAAGGAAACAATTTTCTGCATTTGATACATTGGCTAATCACAGTCCTCCTGCAAACAATATGCTACCTTGCTTCTCAATGTGATACCAGCATTTGGTATCACATTTCCAGATTTGCTTGAAAATAATCAATATTATGATGCATTTGCAACTCCATTTTCAGTTGACTTAAATATGTTACCTGCTAATTTTCAAATGGCATCATTAAGCTGCCATCTGACATTCAACTTAAAGAAAAATTTGGTCATGTCTCTCTCCTGGATTTTCGTAGGGCCTGTCTTCCCAGAGACAAATATCCCTTACATTTTACTATCATGCCTTATTTCATGTCATGACTTTTTGGCAGTATTTACATTTGTGAGCAACTATTTTCAAGAATGAAGCATGTTCAGATTAAAATTCAAACCAAAATATCTGATAACCACCCTGACAACCTGCTGAATTATGAATTGTATCTACTTCCATTGGACCAGATATTGGTGCATTTGTTTTTCAAATATAAAGTCAAATATCTCACTAGTTGTATGTTGCCCACTTTTCTTTTACTTTTATAATAAAAAAAAACAAAAAGCAACCCACCCCCCAAAAGACATTTTATTCCTTGAACATGTACATTTTCCATATCAGTGATTGGAAACTTGGGACCTGCTTGACAATTCTAAAAGTCTCTGGGAATGGGCTTCTGTATGTGATGGGAGTTTTTTTCTTATCTGAGGTCACAGTTGTCATAGCTTAGCAGCTTTTGTTAGTGTTTGTGGATTTAATGTGTGGTGCAAAACAACTCTTCTTCCATTGTGGCCCAGAGAAGCCAAAAAGTTGGACACCCCTTAAGTAGTCCAATTTTCCATGTTGTAGTCAAGGAATTTGATAATACCGTAAATTAATTCTGCCACCTTGGAGTCATAGAGATTAGATCTTTGCTCTCTGTGAATGACAACCTCTCAAATCCTTAAAGGAAGCTATAATATCCCTTACCATTTCTATTTTATACTTTCTCTGATTCACTCATACCATCATTTTATTCTATTTAAATTGTTAAAGTTATAAGTGTACTAGGATCTGTACTAGAGAACCTATGTTATAATGATGAATAGATGTGCATTGTTTGGGGAAATAGCAGATATATTTATAATTTTAAAATACTTTCAGATTTTATCATACAATGAGTTATTTTAACATGGCGTGCAACATTCAGATAGGTTTGTAGCCCAACCAAAGAGATCAGATGAACAAATATTTTATTATTTCATTCGTCCTCTTAGATGCAGCCAATTATTCACACCTGTCAAGATCTATTTAGATCTTCATTCTATCATAAAAATTCCATTCCTTCTAAACTTTTCTCATCATTCACAGATTTGATAAGCTTTTTCAAGTTATATCTTCATGTTAAAAATGTTGAGTGTAAGATTAGGGCCTAAAGTTTATGACAAATCTTGGGAAACTTTTCCCAATTTGTTTCATCTATTACATGATGTTGTTGATGAATACTTGACATTATAAAGTTTTTCTTAAAATAGTATCCCATTTTGCTGTAAACCCCACATTTCCAATAAGTAACTCCAAAAAGTTTAAAGTACCTGCTTTAAAATATTTCCTATGGACTGGTAGTTGCTGAAGTTCTTGCCCCTGGATAAGTTTTTTATTACAACCGACTCTCCTGTTTTTGAAAGGTAGAATTTTGAAAATAAACTTTCTTCTTGTTTTGTACTTCCAGGTCTGGTACACAAAGAAAACCTAGTAGAAATTTATACATATTTTATTTTGTTTAAAAAAGTTTTTTCTTTAAAGTTTGAATCTGTGAACCTGTGTTCTGCTGCTGTGTCATATGGAAATGGATCAAAAATGTTTTCTTTTTTTTTTTTTTCCCCCATGAACATTTTTCACTATTGAGCTACCCAAATCCTGTGCTCTGGACCACAACAGAATATCAGTTAGAAATGGAACAGGAGCAAAAGCAAATTTAGTTACATTTTCCCATGGAGACAGGTGTTAATTTGAGAGATACTCAAATCAATGGGTCTCCCTAAGTATTGTGAGACAGTTTTGTATTAACCACACTGTATTTTCTGCAGCATTGACTATCAATGGCCACTTCTTCCTCTTTCTGCTTTCTTTGACACCACCTGTCCTAATTGTATAACTACTTCTTATAAAATAAGGTGTTAGACAAAACAGGCTGCCCATTGAAATCACTTAATAACCTTTTCTTTGTTTTTGTTACAAATATTCCCCAGTGTCTTGTCTACAATAATTGTCACTTAACAGATTGGGCAGGGAGCCGGGAGGTTGTGCCTTAGAACTGGTAGTTTTAAAAGTTCCCTCAGGTAATTCTAATGTGTACCCATAGATAAGAACTTCTGCTTTTAGCTGTGAGTTGAACTATGTGCCTTTGCCTACAAAAATGTCAATTTCACATGGTTCAACCTAATATTTTTTCTTTCTATATATTTACATTTAGCACAAGTGAGAAAAATAGTCAGCATGAAAACTATTATTTATTTAGGACTTACTCTATGCAAAGCGCTTTATACCTGCTAACTCATATAACACTCACTAACATCCTGTGGAGCACATGTTATTAATATCATACATTTGCAGATGAGAGAAGTGAAGCACAGAGAAGTGCAGTAACTTGCTCAAGGTCACATGGCAGGTACTCGCAAGACGTACGCTTACCAGCTGGGCTGTAAGCACCAAGGGCAGGAAACCATTGTCTTGTCAACTAATGTCTTTCAAGTGCCTAGAAAAGTGTGGGGCACATATAGAAACTTAATAAATATTTTTTTAGAGGAAACAAGAAAGGAAGGAAATTTTTTTTTTAAATATATGTATGAGGTTCAAATTTGTACGACTCTTCGTGATTTGAGATTTTTCTTTAATATTGAAGTGTCACCTATGTCAAAGAGATTTTTCTCTAAAATTGAAGTATCACCTATGTCAAAACCTAAAAAGAACTTTTTTTTTTTTTTTTTTATTAAATCATAGCTGTGTACATTGATATGATCATGGGGCATCATATACTAGCTTCATAAACCATTTGACACATTTTCATCCCAACATTCAACATAGCCTTCCTGGCATTTTCCCAGTCACCGTGGCATGA
>CAUYPK010093021.1:0-148540 GCA_963574355.1 Loris lydekkerianus | reverse complement strand
CCCCCATATCACCCAGTGTCCACTCCCCCCTATCACCCCGTCTCCCCTTCGCCAGTATCACCCAATGGCCACTCGCCCGTTATCACCCAGTGTCCACTCCCCCGTGTCACCCAGTGTCCACTCTCCCGTTATCACCCAGTGTCCACTCCCCCGTGTCACCCAGTGTCCACTCCCCATTATCACCCAGTGTCCACTCTCCCGTTATCACCCAGTGTCCACTCCCCCGTGTCACCCAGTGTCCACTCCCCCGTTATCACCCAGTGTCCACTCTCCCGGTATCACCCAGTGTCCACTACCCCGGTATCACCCAGTGTCCACTCTCCCGTATCACCCAGTGTCCACTCCCCCATTATCACCCAGTGTCCTCTCCCCCATATCACCCAGTGTCCACTCCCCCCGTGTCACCCAGTGTCCACTCTTGGTGTCTTATCATCTTCCCTTTCTCAGATCCCCACATTGTTCAATAAGCACGAGATGCCCACCCAGGTCACACGTCCTGTCCTTTCCTCTCCTTATCTCACACCCTCGGCAGACCCTGCTTGTTCCCATCTGCTCCCTGGGCTGCCCCACTCTCCTGTGGACCACTTTCTGCACCGGCCTCTGTGGAAAGCACTGTCTGTCTTTGGCACGTTAGAGAGATGGCTTATGAGCCCTCTCTGAGCACTAGGATTCCATCAGGCTATCCTTTGGCCATAAGACCCTGTGAGTCTATCTTGGGTGGGCCCCTGGGGCTCATTCCATTGGAGTGATGGCTCTGGGGACCACGCTTAGTGCCAACCTGTGCGCCCAGGCCTTTCCCCTGCCATCTTCTCCTCCACTCCCACCTCCAGCCATGAAATCCCTGCGCTCTAGAGTTCCCCAGAATTCTCTAATTTAGGACATTTCCACCCATCTCTCCACCTCTGAACCAACTTAACATTTCAGGATAGTCTCTCTGAGGAAACACATACTCCACCTGGTCTGTGTTACACTTTCTCGCCCCCACAGTAGAGTATAAGCTCCCTGAAGACTGCGTCTGACTCCTCGCTCTCCGAGTCCCCTCCCAGACCCGCAGTTCCTGCCACAGGCAAGCACTGGAAAGTAGCTTTTGAAGTGATTTCAATTAATTCAGTTCTTAACTGAATCAAGCAAAGGATGTCACAGGCTTGCTTTTATAACTAAAGAAAGCACAGTTGTGCAGCTGTCTACAGAGTCTCTGGAGGCTGGCGGGAATGAAATAAGGGAGACCCTCTGAAGCCAGCTGACTGCTGGTCAAGCCAGGTGCAAGCTGGGAAAAATTCTATAGTGAATGAAGGGTACTAAGACACACAGTGGAAAGAATAGCAACATTCTTGCAAATGAGCCTTAAAGTATTATTTTTACAAAGAATACAAGGATTATTTCAGTTCCCTTGTTGACTAATTTGTATGTTCTTCCTACAGATACTTCCAGAGAAAGACCTATTGTTTGTTTTTCTCTGCCCCAACACAGTACCCGTTGTTTACAACTGTAATCATAGCGCACATAGTTGAAAATGTGGGCTCCGGGACAAGCTGTATCTCCCCCTCTCCTTCTCTAGACAGTGAATACTGCATTCTTTATCTCTTCTCACAGCTCTTTTGTCAAACATTTAAGGATTTTCTTCCCCCATACAAATTCATACTTTGTTATCAACCATAAAAATGTCTATTGCCCTGTTTTTAAACATTCAAACTTTGCTACGTATTTCTCAAGATGAGCATGAATTAAGGTTTTTTTTTCTTTTTAAATACATTTTTATTACAGCATACACAGCTAGATTTCTCCAATGCATGTGGCTTATTTGGAAATGTACTTAGACTTGATGAAAGTATGTTTTAGTTTTGTGCGTTTGTACTCTGGGGGTAGATAGTTGTGGCTGTTGGCTCCCGGGTCGGGTGTGCTAGGAGCATTTGTCAAGAGTTAGACAGGTGCATACATCTGTAACTTTCTGCAGCAGGTGGCCGTCCCTAGATTTCCTGCGTAGAAAAGATCTGACACACTTCTCTACTCCTGGGATCTCCATTTTTCCAAATGCCCCAGACTTATTACTATTCTATAAACTCATAAACCTGATCCCAAGGCCTCTGAAAGATAAAAGCCTTGTTTTTTAAACCTAATAAATAATAATGCTTTGTTGTTTCTGGGCTCAGAATTACAATATGTCACTTGACACAGACATTTGAAGACTTTAATTCAAATAAAAATGTATAACAAAGAAACAAAAATAAAAATTTCAGATACATTGGCGTGTAACTTCAAGGTAATTGTGAAGTATTTATTTTATAAACTGGAGTCAACAAAAAGGTTTTTGTTTTTTGTTTTCTGTTTTGTGGACAGAGTCTCCTTCTGTTGCCTCTGGCTAGAGTGCCGTGGTGTCTTAGTTCACAGCAACCTCAAACCCCTGCTCCTGAGTAGCTGGGACTACAGGCACCCACCACAACACCCAGCTAATTTTTCTATTTTTGGTAGAAATGGGGTCTCGCTTTTGCTCAGGCTGGTCTCGAACTCCTGAGCTCCAGGCACTCATCGCTTCCATCTCCCTGAGTAGCAGCTTTACAGATATGAGCCACCAGGCCTGGCCTCAGCAAAAAAGTGTTACTATTCTACTTTATATTTTTTGAATGTCAAATCATTAGAAACACATTTTGTGCTCTAATAATTTCTATGAGGCCACATTTAGACTGAGGGAGTGAAAATGAGTGTCATTCTTGAGATGTCCAGAGGAAAATCTTTAGTTTTGTTTTAAATTTGTTTGTGAGAGCTGATTTTAACTCACCCCCCCTTTTTTTTTTATTAAATCATAGCTGTGTACATTAATGCATCATGCACTGGTTTTATATACAATTTGAAATATTTTCATCAAACTGAAAATTAACATTTTCTTAGTTATTGTGTTAAGACATTTATATTCTACATTTAGTAAGTTTCACATGTACCCTTGTAAGATGCACCATAGATATGGTCCCACCAATTACCCTCCCTCCATGATTTTAACTTTTTAAGACAACATGTGAAGAGTTAAGGTCAGAGTTAGTATTTTTACCATCATTCAACTTATATTGCCATAAATTCTCTTATCAAGTGTAGAAAACTATTAACAAGGCAATCCCTCCAAGTGGCTATCCGACTATCCAACCAGGACTATTGAGAGGGACAGTCAGAATCCCAATCATGTGTAAGAAGTGTACAGTGGGGTAGTCTTCCTGAGAGCAGAAAGGAATCACTGAAGGAAGATATGGACTCAGAATTTTAGCGCAAGAGTTTCTTTTCTTTCTTTCTTTCTTTTTTTTTTTTTTAATTTTGTGTCATTTGATTCAATGGCTTTTCCTCAAAGACAGTTTTCTAAAGTTTTCATATTCAAAGTTAAAAACTATACCAGCATCTCATAGTTAGAAAGTATTCCTGAAAGCATTTCAATAAATGTAGTGCATATTTTAAACATGTTGGAAAAAATATGAAATCAGTGAGTTTTCCAAATCCACGTTGGATTAGGAGACCAGTTCTTTGTATTAATCATATCTGACAACAAATAAGGCCTTCTGTGATGGAGATTCCGCGTCTAATTACATGTCCCTTTGTAATTCATAGGCTCCGGGCTCCCATAGAAGAGAGATTTCATAGCCAGTGTCCCTGTGGTCCTCTGTTTTGTTTCTGTTTTTTTCTGTTGAAGTTCCAGAAATTAGCTTCAGATCTTCCTCTTAATCTCTCCCTCTCTTTGTTCTTCCCTCAGCCTCCCTCCTACCCTCTCCCTTTTTCTTCTCTCCTTCCTTTCTTCTCTCCCTTCATATCTTTCCTGATTTCCTTATTTCCATCTCCCCATCTTTCCCAAAGCAGTAAGTCCCTTGGCACCTCTAAGCTGGCAGTTGTCTGGTTTGGCTGCTTGTAGCCACGTGCACTTGCCGTCACCCCGCCTGACCGGGCTCCTGGGACTGGAGTGGCGGCGGCGTCTGCACACTGTTTGATGTCACAGCAGTGGCACACCTGTGCTGAAGGGGCAGCTTTTGTGTTTCAGGCTGTGGTTGAAACACAAACAGCCCAAACAGCCTATCCGTTAAGGCGGCAATGTCCAAGAACTTTGGACCTACTAAAATTAGCCCTGGAAATGAGAATGTGCAGGCCTGCTCAGCCCACAGGAATGAAGCTGCTGCCTGTGGGCTCACCACTGCCCTGCAGTGTCCTTGTCCTTCCCTCCTCTCTGCTCCCTGTCACCTCCTTTCTCCCCAGCCTTCTTTTTGGGTCATCAACAGGTTTTGCAGGCACCAGATGCTCAGGGTTCATTCAAGTGTTTCCACAGACTTGAGGAACAGCACTTCTGGCCACTCTCCTCCCGCTGGGGACAGGTCCTCTCTACCTGAACCATAGATGAGAATTTGACCTCCAGGGCCTACGTTTGTTGGCCTCCACTCAATCTGTGTTCCACGAGGCAGAGTTCCCAAAGGTGACAATGGAAGGAGTCTCTGTGCGCAACAGCAGAGTGTCTGGGCCTCTCAGCACATGTAGGTGATCCTCATTTCCCCTTACAGGGGACTACGAGTTCTATTGTCTGTTTACTTTCTTTATAATTCCTTAAATCTCAATCTAATCTTAAAGCATGGAATCCAAAGAGTGGTGCTAAAGAAAAATCTAACAACATTTGCCACCCCAACCACACCACCAAGTTGCCTCTTGATTTTGATCTCCTCTCATGATAAACTTGGCCATGACCTATTATGACATGTCTGGAAGAAAGGTGTTGACCTGCCCCTTCCTCCTCCTCCATGTGTTCTTACAATACAGCGTTCTCAATTCCATGGAACTTCCTTTTCTAACCACAAAATAGTTCCCTAATTTCCTAGAAATACGCTTTAAAAACATCTTACAGTACAGGCAGTAAGGGGTCCCACTCACCCGTGGCCTTGGAGACTTCCACCCTCCCTGCCCCGCCCTCCTGCCCCTCTGCAGCCTTGCCATGCTTCCTTCACTGCCCTGCCCAGTGAGGGAAGTTCTAGGCCTAAAGACACCACTTCCTCACCATGTAATCACGCCATTTTCCTCCTGAAATTTCTGTTCCCACTATAGCTCTAAAATCGCCCTCTCAGTGAGTCCTGGCTTTCATTTTCTCAGACTGAAGCTTCTCTCCTTCACCACCTCTCCTTTCTTTGACCTTGCTGATGACTCTGTCTCGCAGTGGCTCCTAAGAGGCCAACTCACAGCAGGGCGATCTCACCCTGTCTCCCCCCCTCCTTCCTTCTGCTCCTTTCTCTCTCCCACATGTCTGGCCCCTGCTAGGTGCTGGCCAAACATTTCCCCTGGCTCCTGGCCACAGGAAAAGCAACAAGTCCCAAATCAAAATCAGCATTTTCCTCAAGGGTTGTTGTAAGAACCAAATGAGGGTGTTCATTTACAACGCAGAGTTAGGGAAATACCAGGGCCACATGTGACCAGCACACTGAGGCCTGTGTAAGGGAGAGCTACAGTCCCCACTGCTCACCTGTAGCTCCTGACATCTGAGCTGTCTCTGCTAGTGACACCTTCACTCCCTGGCTTAGCCTGGATCTAAGTCTTAAGGTGACCCTTGACTCCTTCCCTCCCTTTTCCCCAGCACTTGTCTACTCCAAGGTTTCCTGGGACCTTTATCTGTAACCTCACATCACTGAACAACACTGAAAACGCTGCTCCCTAAGCCTTAGAGATGTAAAATAGGAATCATGGATCCCACTTCAGCAGGAGTGGGGGTGATGTTAAGCAGAACAGTGAAAATGCATAACAATGTCATTGGCACTCAGTAATGCCCAGCTGTGAGGTGGCCTTTCTGTCACTGCTATAACCATTGACATAGAATCTTGAGACTCTAGTTTTTTGAAAGATCATGTGGTCACCTGTTGTGTTCTGCAAAGAAGGAAGAGAAGACAAAAGCAGATATAAACAAGTATACCTCCGCATAGCACAACACCGGAGGGGAACAGGGGTTCAAAAGACAGGCACACAGGTAGATGATAGGCAGGTGGGAGGCGGAAGGGTGGACTGGAGACAGAAAGATGGTTGGTAAATGGATGAGTGATAGAGAATTCAAAGAGGAAAGATGAAGAAGGGAAGAAACATAGCAGAAAAAAGTAAGTAGAATCTGTGGTCATTTTACTGACCTTTTAAATCTGGAAACAAAAGTCTTCAGGATAATTTCTTTTGTTTTTTTTCACAGTAAGAAATTTTCCCTTTGGATATAATCATAACTAGTTTTCTGTTAGTGCTAATCATTTCTCTCTGTGGACACTTTGGTGCTTTCAGCTGCCCCAGGAGTACAAATCTATGTTGAAATCACCTTTAGGTATAAAAGAAAGAAAAAAAAAGCGCCATCTGTGTATGCTTAGGTCTAGAGGTGTATCATCAAAATAGAGTTCCCTTCACCTGCTGTCCTGAAAGTGGAGACGAGAAACCCAGGCATAGTGGCCCGAAGGCCTCACCCTTAACTATCCACCCCTTGGGCACATAAGGCTTCCTTGGAGAAGAGGGGTGAAGGATGGAAGTGGGATAAAGGATGTGGCCAGATTGAAATGTCACCGAGGATAGAGCTGCCTTCCTTTGAACTCCTCCCAGAACTGCTCCTCCTACTTTGCCCCAGGATTAATCACTATTCTGTGTGGTTCTTATGTTTGCTGTGTGTATATATGCATGTGTGTGTAAGTGCATGCCTACGTGTTTATGCGTGTACACATCTGTCTACACACATGCATACATGCGCGCACACTGTAAGGGAGATGTGTGTATTATTCATAATATGGATCTGCATCATGGTATACAGCAGTGGTTCTCAACCTGTGGGTCGTGGCATTAGGAAGGTTGAGAACCACTGGTGTACAGGAACATCTTGAACATTTTAAGTGTTATTTAATGGCATCATGGTGTATGTATCTTTCTGCAAGACTTGCCTGAAAGTACAAAACATTTGACCTTTAAAGACTACAAAGTGACATGGTTCATTTCTTAATTTTAAAATATGATAAGAGATATGGTGCTGGACAGACAAAAGAGGAAGGAATTTACTTCTATAAAAAATGGGCAATCAGAGGAATCCTTTTCTCATCTTTATCTGTTGCCAGTCTGAGTCTACGAATAATATTTTATTTTAAAAAATTGAAATAACATAGGGCAACTATTTTCTTTTCCTAGTATGGAAAAAGAAAAGTGCTAGGCTGAGACATTGATGCCTCTTCGAGAGGAGACCCCCTCTGCCTCCCTGCAGTGCGCGCGCACACACACACACACACACACACACACACACACAGCTCCCTGTCCCAAGGTTTACAGGACATTGGATTCCATAATCTACAGCATTTGCGTGACCTCACTCAAAAGCAACTAGAACTAACCTTGGACTCTAATCGCTAAGGGCACCAACGTGGGCACATGTCACATACTTCTAAGTTCATGCATACTTTCCGAACAACACACAGCCATGAGTAGGAGAGGAGAAAGGGTTGAATTTCATGAGCAGCAGTCAAGATGTATTGACAGAACTGCACCAAGAGTCTTTTCTCTAACTGAGGTCAAATTTTAACCTTTTAGTGTTCAAAGTGAGGACACTTGACAATTAGCAAACCAAGAATACTAGAAATCCCCAATAGTTTTAACATTGTTTTATAGCCCTTGTTTTAGTGACCATTTTAGTGACCCAATATGCCTGGGACTGAGAAGTTTCCCTGGACATAGGATTTGCAGTGCCAATCCAGGATGGTCGGTTACTTGCTCCTAAGTCACTGCTCTGGGCTACGGGAATACCTCCTGCACCTGCCTTCTGGGTCCATCCTCAGCTCCCGGGCCCCGGGGACTGGGCTGGTCAGCAGAACACGCCCTGCCTCTTGTGGCTGGGGTCCTGTGATGCTCTTCCTTCCCTCATCTTCCTCTGGCCGTGGTGCCCATGCTCCACCCAATACAAGTTGTTCATGTGGGGTATTTATTATTTCTTACCTGGTGATGTGGAAAATAACTGTCAGGAAAGTTAAAGAGACAGAAACATATGGGAAAATATTTTTAAAGCAGGATGACAGAGAACATTAACACTTTAACAGAAGTAGGGAAAACTTTTAATTTACAGAAAGGGTTTGCCACAAACCCATTTTCACTTCATCAGGGTATATGTATTTTATCATTCTTAATAGTTCTTATAAATTTTAAAAGGAACCAGGAATTAATCAGCTCACAGGTGTAGTTTTCTTCATCGGGCTGTCCACTAGTATAGATCTGTTTCCCGTTTGGGTAAGAGACGGTCATAAAGGAGAAGAGTGGAGGCTCGTAGGACCTCCACTACGGGTGAAGAGATTCTCCTCCTGACCTCTGGCCTGAGGTGGAATTAAGCAAAGACCACACCTTTCTCGTCTTCCTCCTATGCCAGGTCAAATCAATATACAGTAAGAGCTACAGGTGCCTGCGGGAGACAGTCACGGGCCCCACACCCATGCAGGGAGCAGGAGAAACTTCCAGGCAGAATCACTCAGCCTCAGGCCACCACGTCACCAGTGCAGTCTGGGGCTGCACAGTGGTTGCAATTCTGTTTCCATGTCAGTGAAATGGGGATAAGTCCCTGCCGTGGTCAGGCGTAGGAACCAAGTGTACTGCAGGTGGAGTGCACAGGTCTCCTGGCTACAGCAGGGGCCGGCCTGAGTCAGAAGTTAGGGGCGCACAGAGGAAAATCGGCCTTATGGGGGGATTCCCAGCAGGTGGGCTGAGAGCTGGTCTTGGAGGGCAGGAAGCACTTTGGACAGAGGAAGCAGCCAAGCCAACATGGGGACATGAACAGGACACAGGGACACAGCTAGAAGGAAGGAGGGGTCTGGAGACGTGGGGCCGTCCCCACTGATAGCAGCACCCAGGAGAGGTCGAGAAGGTGCAGGGGCAGAAGTGAGGGAGGCAGGTGCTTCCTGCATCCACTGGTTGATAATTATTACAGAAATGAATAACCAAGGAGTAAAGCTGAGATTCTTAGGGGAAAGTTTCCTACAGTGAATGATCTCTGAGTCCCTCTCAAGGCCCAGTGCTTAGTCATTTCTGTCCTTAGCTGCTATGAAATACACACACATATATACATGCTGCATGTGTGTGCGTGTATGTGTGTGTGTGTGTGTGGATACGTGTGTGTATATGGTGCACATACAGAGGGTGCCCAAAAATGTGTACCCATTTTAAGAAAGGAAAAACTGTATTAAATTTGTAATATTCAAGTTACATTTGATTTTTGCTATTACAAGAGGTCTCAACGTGACTTCTATTCAATTTTTGTTACCAGTATATGTTGAATATTATGATTTTAATATGGTTTTTTCCTTTCTTAAAACGTTTTGGCACTGTCTGCATATGTGCATGTATCATGTGTATCCGTGTGTGTGTTATAGATTTTCATTCCCATGTTTTCCCACATTCTGCCAACAGTAATCGAATAAGTTACATCAATTGCCACCAACTGTCAAACATTCAGGATTCTCTATTCTCAGAGTTTAAAGAGATGTGGTTGTAATGATGGTTTTCACAGTGAAATGAGAAATACTAAACTAAGCTAACCTGGAGAGGCTTCTAGCAAATAGATCTTGGATTGATTCCTTGCCTGCAATTTGTCTAAGCAATCCATAACCTCCTAACATGTACAATTTTGCCTAAATCTTATGTATAATTGAGAAAAGGCTAGATTATCTGGGCTTCAGTAAATACTCTGCCTTAGGGTTACAGAGACTACTGAAGGAGTTGCCTGGAGACTAGGAGGCCGCGTCAGTCAGGGGAATTCAACCTGCAGGTGCCTTTCCACCTCCAGTCTGTCTGATGGGCTGTGGAGTGGTCTCCAAGAGTAAGAGTTATAGGGGGGGCCACCAGGTCTTTAGGTGCCTGTGAGCCACACACACCCCACTACTGCTTGCCCTGGCTGACCGCTATGCATGGGTCCACTGTGGCTAAGGCTCCCTCCTCTGCCCTGCCTGGCCTGCTGGAGTCATCCTCCCTCAGGAACTTCCTACCTAATCAGCTGGGATGGAGGAAACCCTCACAGTGGCTGGAATGCATCATTTCTGAAGATTGAGTTGCCTCGGAGTTTGGCTGATGACGATTTTCCTTCCATCAGCTCATTAGCTCACAGGCCAGGCCATGTGCACCACACTCGCAGTGCCCAGGGACAGGGTAATTCCACCCTTCCTGAATCTGCAGGACAATTATGGCAAATTCTGGACTCATTAAAGCAGGTGGTGTCACCAGCTCATCAGAGAGGGTGGCAGACACTCCAATAGCACCTTTCTGGTCTGTGGCTTCATAAGACTAATTACTTTTAAAATACAACAAAGAATATTTACCTGTCATTTGGGTGATTCATGTAAGAGGCTTCTCTAGTTAATGGAGGTTGCTGCAAATGATTCAGTGCACATTTCCCGAGGTGCCCCACAAATCATTTTGGGGTGTAGTTGTCCATGGCATTTCATACCTGAGTGGGTTGTTACTATGTTATAAACAGACTGTACATGTAAACAGTCAGAACTGTTTATGAGTTTAATAATTGGATCATATGCATAAATAATAGTCCCTAAGAAAATCATGATTAAGTTTTAAATGAACTAAAAGTTTGGAATGCTAATCAAGTTGAATTCTATGATAGAGTTGGGAATTTCTTCTCCTAAAGGGACAAAACTTTTTCCTTCTATTCATAGGCACTCATGAACATAGGCACTAATGTTTGCACGTATTTATGAAAATGTGTGAGGTGGGATTGTTAACATTAGCTTTGCCTCAAGAAAATTTTCTTCTGGAAGCGTTCACATATTTTAATAGGCAATTGATAAAGCCATCGGGGTTCTAAGTCCTTTCACTGTAGATTCTAATTCTTTAAGTTATTACTGTATTAATTTTTCTCTAAGATGATATGCGGCAATACAAAAGTTCCTGCCTTTTCCCCGGGTTAACATTTTTCTCCCTATTTCCTATGCCCATGGGAGCACTGGGGGAGATGCAGCCCCCACCCCCACCACTCACAGCAGGACTCTGGGAACCGGAGGCCACAGTGCACACGAGAGTTGGGAGACTGGGAGACGCCAGCAGAACTGGCTAATAGAAAGATCCACGGCCAGCACCACCCAGGGCTGTCAGGGGCCAAGAGGGGGAACAAGGTCATGAAGCCTCACCCGACGGAGAGAGGGCAGAGGGGGTGGGAGGTGCTTGAGGAATGTTTCTTAGACTCTTCTGGAAGCCTTAGGGCAGAGAATAAGGAGAGCAGACTAAAGAAAAAAACACTATATTTTTGCTGTGCCTTACATTTTCCCAAAGAGGCTATGTTAAAAGTAATCTCAAATCCAGATCTCGATGAATTCTCAGAGAAGGAAAAAAATGCAAAATAAATTATTAACTCAGGAAGTTTGGTTAAGAGAAGAGGCTAATATTGCTCTCCTTTTTTCCTGATTCTTGAAATATCATATTCCATCTTTTTTATTTTACCAATTTTTTTAGGTATTTTCAGTTTGCTAACATGTCAATTTTGTTTGTGTTAAATATTTCTTAAGTATTTTATTTCTTACATAAACTGTAAATATTTGTCAAAGTATCACTGTTCTGACTTTCTGTTCTTTAAAAAGGCTTTGTAGGAAATGAGAAATTTCTTTAAGCAAAATGTTTTTTAGTAGCAAAAGACTGCATACATCTTTGTAATCTCTTGTCCCAGTAATATTTACCTCTTGCAAACCCTCTTTTAGAAAGTGGTCTGTGCTCTAATAGCTCTATTCATAATTTAGAGTATGGTTAGTCTCCCTCTGTGTTGAAATGAAAATAATGACCACTGCCTGTTAAGTCTTATCCAAGCAGAACAGGTGGTACTCAGTGTTTCAAAAGTCTGAAAACAACAAATACTTAATGAACAAAAAAAGAATGCATAAGGACTAAAATTTGCAACATAAAATAAACACATCCCCAAGAAATATTAAAATCAAGCGTCTTTTCCTTTGCTCACATTTTTGCTCATTGTGTATAGGACATCTCTATCAAATGCTGTTCCTGTGGTGTAGATCTGAGAACATCACATGGAAACCATGATGTTCAAACCCAGTTATGTTTTTCTGACCCCTCACTGCACAGTGAGCCACTCAGTGTATGCCCAGACAAAGATGTTACCCTCATGCAGTCTGATGTCAGTTAAAAAGCATGCAACTAATTTCTTTCTACAAAATTAAAATACAAGATCGTCAGGATCCATAATTATCTCTTTTGATGAAAATAGAGGAATTAGTATTCATAATCTCATTTTTGCAATAAAAATATGAATCAGTGTTCAGAAATATTCCATGCAACAGAACACCAAGTGAGACTGTGCCTATCTGAGCAAGGCAAGCTCCCAATCTGTGGGTGCCATATGGATGTCACCAAGAAGGAGGTGGGACTTGGGCTGCAAAGCTGTCGGGCGTTCGGGAGCATATGGAAGTGGCCTGTTTGGGGCCACAGACGGTCGGCGATGCCTCCTTCTCTTTTCACAGTTGTCTAACATATTGCCACTGTCTACGCGAGCATAACTTAATAGCCAATTTGAATTCCATTGTAGTTCCACTGGTGTTATCCTGCTAGTGAACTAGCTGATATTACACAATTGAGTCCAAAGATCATTTTTGCTTTATTTACTACAAAAAGCAAATACTTTGCAAAGAATTGAAACAACTTCTATTCATAGATTGCTTCTGAGCTTTTCCTTTTTTTCTTTTCTAGTCTTTTCTTCTATTGAGACCTAATATGGTGTGGTCTATCAAGAGGGTGGTGGTGTTACAATATACAGTTGGAAAAGAATTGTAGCGGAGATCAAAATCCAAGCTATATTTTGCTTTCAAAAAAAAGATTGTCAGATTATGGTGTTAAAAATAGCATCTTCTCAACAAATTAGTTTTGTTAAGAAAAGTACAGAAATAAAATAACAAAAAATGTTCATTTTATTTATTCTACTGGCTTTAAAACTTATTTAGCTAAGCAAACCTAGGACTTTAATCTTTTTTGGTATGGTTTCCTAGGATTTTAGTGCAGTGGCTACCAAAATAAATGCTAATATATTACTTCTAATTCCTTAAAATATATCTTCCTTGTAAGGAATAAAATGTGAATTAATTTGAGGAAAGGAACAGTTCTAAATATGCATTTTATTAATATAAATATTCACCTCAAACTGTGAATTAGCATATTGTAGAATTGATGTTACAATGCTATTTGTCTAATGCCTAATGTTAGATTATTAAGCAGAACAATACATTAGGTAATGTGAGAGGGTATTTTTCATCCCTTTCCATGTTAGACTTTCTTTAAAAGGAGACCCAGCAGGAATGGCTAGGCAAGCTATGTCTGTAAGTAACTACAAATAGAAGCCGGAGTCAACGTAACCCATCGCTGAGTACTCAGATTCATTGGCTAAATAAGGCTGTGAGCAACATTAGGTACATTTTTGGGACACCTTTCCCTGTTGACAAGAAGTTGAGTGAATTTAGTAAGGGAGGTACACAGTGAGCTATTGTTAGCATTTTATCAGGAAACGTGATGAGTGGCCCTGAAACAGAGTATCTTATCGTCCAAGTTTCTCAGCAGCCTTAACAAAGAGCAGCTGCAGTGGATCTAAACAGTATTAACATGACAGCCACCTCTCTTTGCAAGAGACCAGGAATTGGATTGGGGTGGATAGGTTGAAAGTAGTCGTAAATTGATCTGGTATTTTATTATTTCATTAATCAATTCCTGAGTCTGTAATTTAAAAACCCACAGTGAGTGGTTGGGTATAAAGTAGAGATTGAGTGATACAAACAACACATCCCTGTTAGTATCGACAGGTTATGCTACGGAGATTACCTAATTTCACAGATGAGGATAGCACAAAATGACACAACTAATACAATGTTTATGCTAACAGACTATTACGACCTTACTCCATTTTTAAATTTCCTTCATATTGATTTTTTGATAATGCCTGAAATAAGCATACATCAACCTCCTTAATACTTGAACGAGGCCTCAGCACATTCAAGCCATAATTTGATGTGAAGTATGTGACATAAAAGAAATCTCATATTGTGAATTAATGAGTGAAAACTGTTTAATACTGTTTGGTATGTTTAAAATACACAAACCCACCTTCAGATTCTTTATTTTTTTGAACAAATAAAAGGCACTGGAACTCAGCAGTGAACAAGGCTGAGACAGCCAATGAAAATCAACCCTCCATCCCACAGTGTGGGGGATTCTTGACCCAACCCCCTAAAATTCCCTAGGAACATCAGACTGTGCCTGTGGGGGCCTCCGTTCCCACCAAATGGTTTGTTAACTTAGCTGTTGGCAAAGATCTCCAATCGGACCATTATCATCCTGAACAGTCTTCTTACCTCCTGAGAGTCATGGCTTGTTCTTCCATGTATTTAAAAAAATCTTATTAAAGATAATAGAGCAGCCAGATGAGTAAACAGACAATTATATTGAGAATATAAATGGAAGCCCAGCATAAGGTACTAATTTGCTGCTGTTTAATGGACTTTGCCTACAACCCAAATATATTTCTCTGAAGTATTTATAGAACTATCAAAGAAATTTAGATATTTTTATGCCCATGCGGAATATCCTCCTAAACCAGAATAAAGTGCCAGCCAAGTGTGAGCGGCCTACAGTAACTGTTGAACATGAGGAGAAAGACCATCCACTGCAGAGTCCTTATTTAAAATGTCCGGGATGGAGGGGAAGATGGGACGGGAGAAACCAGAAGAGTCGCGGGGAGCAACAGAGGGGAAAGTTCCAGTGGCAGTGCCCAGGGTGGATCAGCTGGACAAGGCGCCACAGACCTCCCCACGAGCCTGCAAGACCACAGGTGGTCAGGCGACCAGGGAAGCACCAGCGGCCCTCACCAGACTCGGCTGCAGTGACCCTGAGCACCTGGGGCCAGCCCTGCTCCCCAGACTCTTGCTGCAGCAGCGGAGCTGCATCCTCCTTCTAGGGAGGATGAAGACAGCGAGCCAGAGGAAATGGCTCCGGAAGCAGCGATGAGGATGGAAAGCACCAGAAGAGACACAGCGATGACAGCCGGTCAGGTGCCTTCAGTAAAGGAAAGCAAGGGTTTTCTGATAAACAGAAGCTGCGGGAAGAAAATATAAAATCTCATCTCGGAAATGTCCGTGGCCAAGATAATTAAATGATGCATTTTTAAATGGGGTGTGGGGTACTGTAAAATTAAAAGGAACAGTTTTGCTTTTTGAAGAACCATATAAGACTCTCTTTGGAGCTGCTTTTTTTTTTTTTTTTTTTTTTTTCTTTTTCTTCATCTTTTTCTAAGATTGAGTGGTACTCTAATAAATGAGAGTTTGAAATAGAGATGATTCATTTTATGTGCAGATTTCAAGGTATTTGGTAATTTTGTAGTTTCGTGTGATTTGTTTCCAAAGGTTACAGATAATAAATCGAAAATGGTACCTTTCTAAGAATTACATATTTTTTTAGACACAACTATTAACACATTAAGCAAAATGTTATTGTCCATCTAAAACTGCAAGCAGTTACTCTTGGGAGCCTTGTCACCTAGGCTGTCTGGCTCCCAGGAGCAGCCTCACAGAGAGAGGGGGGATTGTAGTGGGAGTGAAATGTTACGGAACCACAGACTGCAAGTAAATTTAGATAAAATTTAAATACAGCTTTTTTTCAGTATGAGCATGTGTTTTCTTTCAAGTCATCATAGACTAGGTATTACATTGCTATCAGTGTATATAGAAACTGCTCTTTTTAAAAAAGTAAATACATTTTAAATCTTTGTGTAAACTGCTGAGTATTTGAAATAGCTCACTTCGCCTTAATGGGGTCTTGTCCATCTTCATTAGCCTTCCCCCCCCAAAAAAAAACACTTGCTACCCAAGCACATCAGTATTTTGAATGTGCTTCTCCTGGGTTTTGATTACCAGCTAGTTCCTGTGAGCATTTCCACCAGAACTTGAGGCAAACCATCAGGAAACTGTTTCTTTTAAAATAGCAACCACCACCAAAAATTTAAACATTCATATTGCTTAAGTATTTGGCTATTTTTATGTTTTAAAAGGTATAAACACCAAAAAAATTCACATCTTATGAAGATGGAAAACAGGAAAATCTACCTTCTGTAACTTTGTCTAAATGTTAAAGTTACTAACTTGTGAAATCTAATTTAAATTGAACTTAAATATAGGCTTTCTTATTAGTACAATTATATAGTTTATTTTACATATATACATGTCCACCAGTGATGGCTTTTCAAAAAGCACGATTTCAGGTAGTGAAAATAAAAGGAAAGAAAGTGTATTTTCATGTCTATTTCTTGGAATCTCCCCACATTTACTTTGTTAGATTTGTGTGTTGTAGGGTGTTTGGTTTTGTATTTTTGTATTGTAGATGAACTTTTTTACTGTGACAGTTACACATCCTTGAAAGCATAATCACAGACAAAAGAAACATACACACAGTATAATGAGTCCCTTGAAAACTCCCACAATGTTAAATTTGGAGGTAGCTTCAGACTATTTTATTGGTGCGAACCACTCACTGAGCTCTTTTAGCAGCAATAACTCCAGAGAAGCAGCCTGTGGGTATTCCTGACATTTCGTGCGCTTGCATTTAAGTTTAGACTCAGCCCCAAGTAAAACAATGGGAATGTGTATATAGAACTATTAGTTCTTACATGATTTAATTATTTCAAAATATCAGAATTTCACTTTAACTTACTTTGATGTATGCAAACTATCTATTTTGTCCTTTTTACTTTTTGTTAAAATAATATCCCCTCCAACTTATTCTTTTTCTGACCCAAATGAAATATGAAGCTCAGGTCAAAATGGGAAAGAGAAATGACTGAGGTGAATGTCTTTACTAAAATACAATTAAACGTGTCAAAATAAAAAAGAATAATAATAAATTTTAAATGTCCCTACTGAGAACCAAGCAGAGAGTACCAGAGTACACAGAGCCCTAGACACGGCCCTCCATGGTCAGCCCCTGACAGGTGCATTCGTTCCTAGTGGCTGAGGAGTGTACCTTCCCAGCCTTGGTTTCGGTTTCCAAACCCGTGGATTGTAGCTACTACAGAGGAATGTTGAGAGGATGAAATGGGCTGATGCATGTTAAAGCACCATCAGTAGTCCAGACCCTAGGAGTAGAGCCTCCATAAATGCACGTATCTCTTCCTTCTGCTGAGAAAAAGGTTCTCTCGGTGCTGTGTTGCTCTTAGTTTGTACTGAGGGGCACAACCTTGAATTTCTAAGAAGTGATTTTTTTATTTGGTGCAATGACAAATACAGGACATATTAAATAAGCAACAGCAAGCCGTTTAAATCAGTGAATCGCTAGCTGTGTTAGGAGCAGGGATAGAAGATTCATACCAGCACATGCAGAGGTTAACCTAGTCAACTCTCCTGACCCTGTGCCCTGTTTAATCAGACCTTAAATTAACCTAAAATGTCTTAAAACATGAAAATGTCTTCCTTCAAGGAATAAGGACTTAACAAAAGACTTCCTTACTTAGCTGAAGCCTTATGTGAGGACACTATTTTTTTTCTTCTAGGCTGAACTGACATGTTCTAATCACAGAATCTTTCCTTTTGATTTTTTTTTTTTTTTTTTTTGGCAGAACCTTTGGCTCTTTATAGTGCCATTACGACAGCAACATTTAAAGCTGGCCTTTTTTTTTTTTTTTTTTTTTTTTTGACAGAGTTAGAAATTCTCCTTGGGGCAATGTAGTGATTCGTTAATGCTTATGTGCAAATTATGCAGCTACCTCACACTTCACAGGAACACTTCATAATTCTGTGTATCATTCCATCACTGTTTGGATGAGAACAGCAATGCTTGGTTCCAGTAATATTTTCCACATAGTAAAGTCACTGTTTTATAGATTAAAGGGACAAACACCTGAGACCAATCTACACAACCATTTAAAAATTTTCCATGATGAACAAAATTTTTTTTTCTTAGCCTGTCTACCAAGAACATGGAAACATAAAGCTTACAGAGACAGACTTCTCATGACAATTTAGACCCTTGCCATATTAGATTAAATGTTTTTCATGATGTAATATCTGCCTAGGCATACATGAAACATTTTACAAAAGTCTTTGAGCAAGAATGAATTTTCTGTAATTCAATATTTAAATTAATTGCACAAAATAAAACGACTTGTGGAAACATCTAACTTCATGTGGTATACCTCTCTACAGTGAAAGATGGCTTTCTGGTTCATCCTCCTGTAAGAGTGACTACATGTAAGCATTTGGAATGGCTGAGTCTTTCCAAGCTTCATTTGTAACATACAAAAGCAAACAGTTGATGAGGGAGGGGGAAAGGGTAGCATGCAGTTCTCTTGCTATTCCTCTTTCAAAGTAATTCAGCCAAAAGCCAGCAAGTTGGGTTGAGCACAGTCATCCCCCTGCAGTGGGGGGACCCAGGATGGTGTAGGGAGGGGTGTCAGAGCCTGAGAAGAGTGGAGAGGACATCTGCATGGTGGGAAAACAGTGCCAGTCGTCCGGCAAATGGGATCAGAATACCAGAGTGACCAAAAGGGCATCTGCACTGGGGTAGGAGGATGATACTGGGCAATGGCAGTACTAGAAAATTGATTACATACAGCGTTGATCAACTACGTAAACATGAAAAGAATACCAGGAGCTGAGAGCATTACAGCTATGGACCGACAGAAAGTTAGAACATAGCTTGTGGTGTTGAATTCAAATTAAAGATATTGGTGCAAACTCAGGATTCTCAATATATAAAAAGATAATTACAGAAATGGACATGGTTCTAACCACATGTAGGTATATCTGTATAGCTCTGTTGGCTGAGTGGGTTGTAACCACATGTAGGTGTGTGTATAGCTCTGTTGGCTGAGGGGGTTGTAAACACATGTAGGTGTGTCTGTATAGCTCTGTCGGCTGAGGGGGCCTGGGAGAAGTGGCACCCCAAAAGCAGTGAGCACATCTAGTACCTAGACTTTGGTTTCTAAATACCAACTGGTTGTCTTTTTCTTACTGATTGGTATGAGAACTTTTTTAATTAAGTACATTAGCCCTTTGTCACTTACATGTTTTGCAAATACCCCCACTGAAAGTTTATGAATAATTCTATTCATCCTTTCCTCAAGGACATTAAGGGGGATTTCTTAGCTCTGCTTTTACATTTTAAATCTCTGTCCTGCTTGGAATTTATAGTGGTGTGACTAATGAGATAAGGACCCTGCTATAATTTTTTTTTAATGATTAGTCAGTTGCTACCAATACCACATAAAAAATACTCTTTTTTTCTCCACCATTGCCATAACCTTTATGGCAATCAAAATTTCACATTATTTAGATCTAATTCTGGACTCACTTCTGTTCTTAACTGTCTACTTCAGTACCAACCAAACCATTTTCATTATTAGAGTTCAGTGACATGTTTCAGTAGAACATTCTCCACACCTTCTGCACTGTTGGAAATATCTTCCTTCACTCTGTATAACACATTGAGCCTTGAAATATGCCTAAGGTGATTGAGAAACTTAATTTTTTATTTCTTTCTTTCTTTATTTTTTATTTCAAGTTAATGTGGAGGTACAAAGAACCAAATCACAATTTATTTATTTTTAATTATTTTAAACTTAAATTTCTATTAATGAGGTTAGTGGTTACCATATCAGACAAAAGAATTTTAATATCTTACAGGTTAATCCCTACAAACTTGCTTTCCAGAATTATCCAGTATATTCTCATATACTTATTTTTCCTTATTTTTTCCTTCTCATAAAAAAACTAGATTTTCTGATTTCCCTCAGAAGGTCACATTGAATTTATAGGACATTTTAGGTAGAATTATTATACTTAGTGTATTATATCTTTAAGCCTTCTTTTAAGTCCTTTAAGTAGAATTTAAAAGTTTTCTTTTTTTTTTTTTCCTTGTGGTATAGTTGGGTTATAGCCTTCATGTGAAAGCTATAGTTTAGCTTCATAGTAGTCCAGGCCTTTCTTTGAGGCATATACTTTTATTCCCATTTTACAGATGAAAAAACTGAGGCACACTGAGGTTAAGTAACTTGCCTGAAGTCGCACAGCTAATAGGTAGCAGAACCAAGAAATCATCCCCTGGATATCCCTGCCCCTCCCCGCATACTCACCTCCACCAAGTCCTCGCATTCTAGAACCTGGAGTAATCATGTCTCCTATAAGCTTGGAGGTCATCAGTGTCTCCTGCAGGCTGATGTTTAGACTTTTCACTTTGCATTCTAGACTCTCTTCCAGCCAGGCCACTTTACTCTTCCACCCTGTGGTTCTACAATCTAACTGTCCCAGTTCTGTGCTTCTCCCCATGGCGTCTCCTCTGATGTTCATCTCTCCATGCCCAAAGCTTCGCTGTCCCTCCAAGTCTGCGGACTGCCTGCTCTGGAGAGCCTTTGATGACGCTCCTACCTGGAATGGTCTTTCCTTCTTCCGGCTCACCTGATACTCACTGATTTCTCCTTTTTGGTGGTCCTTGTCACTTAGAACCCTGAGGACATATATCTTCTTTCTCTTACAGGAGTGGTGATTCTAGGGGAGAAAAAAGGTACCCCAGTCCCATAAATACCTGTTGAAGGAAGGATGTGTTTGTATTTGTTATCAAAGTGGCTACAATACATGTGCCACTGACCTGAGGGCAGGAAACCTGGTTTCTAATCCAGATGGCTATGTGGCCTTACGCAAATCACTTGGTGTATCTGTGCCTTGGTTTCCTGATTTTTAGAAGTAGATATCAGTACTCACTCAGACAGAAGAGATAACAACTAAAGACGCAGATGACTGCATTTTGGGGAAGAACAGGAGATGCGGGACATGGGAGACGCGGAAGAGGAGAAATGAATTCACCAGAAACCAACAAGCAACAGAGGGGTGTGAGAATCACCTTGCTTTGATGGGATGTCAGGGGAAGGTTGTGCCTGGACTTCCCCTATTAGAAACAAAAACAAAAAAAACAGTTGGCCAGGCTCAAATGAGAGTACAAATACAGTAAGTCCTGTGGGGGCTCCCAGAGCAAGGTGGCCTCCGTCACTGAGCCCAGGGTTTCTCGGCCTCAGCCCTACTAACATTTGGACTGGAGTGTTCTTGGTTGTGGGAGACTGTCCTGTGCGCTGTAGGATGTTTGGCAGCGTCCCCAGCCTCTACCCACTCCCCTGGTTGTGACAACCAAAACTTAACAGATGTTACCAAATATCCCAGGCGGGGGACAAAATCGCCTGTGGTTGAGGCCACTGAGTTATCCCACCAGCAAGTACTGTGTGATTTCTTATCTGGCAACAGGTCTGGCTTGGAGTTTAAAGCTTACCCGAGAAGAACAGTTGAGGACACTCTCTGCCAAGTGAAGGTGGTGGTGACGGAGAGGGAGCCTCAGAGCCCTAGGGCAGCCCCTGGGCTGTATTCCAAAGGAGAAGATTGGAATTGGCTGAGGGAAGAGGGGAGGGCATTTGGGGTAAGGGGAACAGCCTGAGTCAATGCAAGGGACAGATACAGACAGGGCCACTTTGCGACATCAAGCCTATTTGGGGTGTTAGGGTGGAGGACAGACTTCAGGGAGCAGTGGGAAAGAAGGTTAAATAAATATTCTGGGTTGATCGTGGGATACTGTGTGTGATCTAGACCAGTTGTGTAACTAAATACCAGTCTCCCCCAAAACCTCCCTAAACTCTACTCCTCTGGCCCCTATGGTCTTTATACCCCACACTCTGCTAGGGCTGGGACCACACCCAGGGTCAGAGGAAGCCCTAGGCACCAGCCTTGACTGCTTGGAAACACTCCTTACCCAGTAACTGGTTTTTCCTACAGGTGGTAAACCCGAAAAAGAAAATGAAGAAAAAGAAATACGTGAATTCTGGCACAGTGAGTAGCCACCCCCTCTCTGCAACCAGGTGTAGGCATTCTGAGCCCGGAGCCAGGCCTGGCACCAGGGAGTCACGAGCATCTGTGTGTGTGCATGCGCAGACCGGGGGAGAGTGGGGGTGCTGGGGCAGATGGAGCAACAGCCCTGGGAGTGAGCATTGCAGACCACACAACAGGCGCTGTGCACAGAATGAGGAACTGCAGAAACACCCACGGGACTTCCTGCAGGAAGAGGAAATTAAGTCGTGTTTATTGGGCCCCTACTCTAGGAAATTCCCCATTAGGTCTTGTTCTCGAGTTGTTTCCCTGAGAGGCAAATATGATATTATCATCCCCTTTGTCATGAATGAGGAAACCAAGGCTGCAGGTAGGGAAGTGACCCAGCCAAGGTCACACAGCTCCAGAGTGGTTGAGATAGGAGTCAACACTGCCTCTGACTCCAGAGCTGGAGCTGCTATGAGCACTGCCTCTGCCTAAGCGTAACCATCTGGGTTGTAAGATGAAGACTGGGAGAGAGTGGGGGTGGAGGTGCTGGGCAGATGGAGTAACAGCCTGGGAGTCAGCAGTACAGACCACCCTACCCCCATCCTGAGGTGACACACTGACCCAGTGCTTCTGGGGGCCAGTCTTCAGGATATTTGCTGAATACAACCATGCACCAGGCACTGTTCTAGGCTCAGGAGATCCACTGGGAAGAAGACAGACCCAAATTCCTGGTGCTTATACTCTAGTGGGGAGACTGAGAACAAATATGTACATATGCATGTGTGTGTCGGGGCACATGAGTGCTACAGAAAAGGGCATAATAAGGTAAAGGAATATGGACTGGAACAAGTATTGAGGATATTGAGGACAGGGTATTCCAGCTTCAGGAATAGCTCATGCAAAGGCCTGAGGTGGGGTCCACAGTACATTTATAGAACAAGCCACTGTCTTTGGAGTGCAGACACATCCAGGCTCACCCTCTTTGTGTTCCCTCCTCACTCTATGGCTCAGCTCACACAGCCAAGCTCAGTCATTCAGGTCAGGCAAACTGCAACTCCAGACCCAGAGGAGGCCTGAGGGAGCTGTAGGGTCCCTTTAAGGAACCTCATTTTATCCATCTGTAAAATGGGCTAGTAAGTGATCCCTATCCTGCTTACTGTATAAGGTGACTGTGACAGACACATGGGAGATGCAAGCTTGTAAACTTTTAAGTACTCTGCATTCAAAGAGGACTGACCACTGCTTCTGATTGTAACTGCTTTGAAGACTAGAGCTTGGAATGATATTTTTTTTGTTCAAAGCTGTGATCTTTCTTAGTTGGGGTGCTGTCAGCATTGGGGCAGGATAATTCTTCATCTCACAAGACTTACCCAGATATTGTGGGATGTTTTGCACCCCTGGTCTCTGCCAGTAGGGCCCCCGTCATTATGAGAACTCCCCAAACTCTTCTAGCCCTTCCTAAATGCTCCTAAGGGAGGCAGAACCTTCTCCATCTGGGAACTCTTAGATGTACAGCTAAAAATGAAAAGGTTCTAAAACCCACTAATCTCACCCAGCCTTCTTACTGTAGAGGTGAAGAAACAGTGGCCCATAGGGGGAAATGTGATTTGTCCCACTGAGGCAGGGACAGAGCTGGTCTAGGTCCAAGTCCCCTGACTTTCCTCTACTCTAACATTTTCCAATCTTCACCATGAAAAATCACCCAGGATCCAAGATACTTGTTAAAAAACAGATGCCTGGGCCAGTTCCCTGGGATTCCATTCTAGGAGTCTGTGTTCAGTGCTTCTCATCCCTGACTCCCTACATGTAGAATCCCCTGGGGATCTTGTTAAAATGCCAAGAATCTGTATTTCTAACCAGCATCAAGATGCTGCTGGTCTAAGAACCATTCTTGGAGTAGGTGAAGCCTGCGTTCACCCTGCAAGTCCCTGGGTGAATCCATATGGCCGGGCAAGTAGGGAATTGCTTCCTTATAGGGCAGTGGTTCTCAACCTTCCTAATGCTGCGACCCTTTAATACAGTTCTCATGTTTTTTTGTTTGTTTGTTTTTGTTTTGTTTTGTTTTGTTTTGTTTTGTTTTGCAGTTTTTGGCCGGGGCCAGGTTTGAACCTGCCACCTCCGGTATATGGGGCTGGCACTGTACTCCTTGAGCCACAGCGCCACCCTAGTTCCTCATGCTGTGGTGACCACCAACCATAAAATTATCTTCATTGCTACTTCCTAACTAATTTTGCTTCTGTTATGAATCATAATGTAAATATCTGATATGCAGGATGTATTTTCATTGTTACAAAGGGGTCACAACCCACAGATTGAAAACTGCTGTTATAGGGACTTGGAGTCAACCCTGGCTGTGGGTTAGACTCATGCGAAGTGCTTAAAAAAAAAAAAGATTTCTGAAACTCTGATGTAGCCCCAGAAGTATAATTTGTCTTGATTGCAATATGTTTTAAAAGCTCCCCAGGGAGTCTAATATCACAGTTGAATCCACCACTATAGGCCATTACTAATAAGTCTGAGCCACCAGGCTTGGAAGGAGGTTTTGTGGTTCATCTAGGTACCTAACACCATAACCACAGTGGGTGGGGGTCTCTACCCAGTGAGCCCATAGAATGGCTGCGTCTGCATCAATAGGAGGATCCCAAAATACTGGAGGGGAAGTTATTTCTCTTACGTAGGCAAAAAGTCCTCTGCTCTGATCTCGCCTCATCTAACTGGTGTGGGATGCCAGGCTTTGACTTGTCCCTATGACTCCAAACTGCTATCATAATGAGCTGCTGGGTGGCTACTCGTCTTGGCAGAGCCGACGCTAATATCATAGATGGAGAGGCCTCTGCTTGGGAGGGGCACCCAGGGTGGTCAGTTGCCTCCAGGAAAAGGACATGCTGCTCATGAGGGTCTTGGATCTGAGAAGGTGGAGACTGAGAGGCCCCAAGAGGGTTGAGGAGGGACCAGTAAGGTTTAAGATAAGCACAGACCAAAGAGTCACATTTCAGGATTGATAGCAGTGGCGTGTGGAAGCATGGAGCTGGTTGGCAGTAGCGGGTTGTTAGGCCTGGGTCAGGAAGGCCCCCTTGCCTTCTCCTGGAGTTGGAGAGCCAGGGCCCACTTAGGGGAAACTCATGTCCTTGGCTTGGGCCCCTATACTTCAATGACAGAGTAGGATCCTTCTATTGAGATCAAAAGTCCAGGCTTTGGAGTCAAGTAGGTCCCCACTCTTGTCTTGGTAGTGTCCTTGAGCATGTTGTCACCTCTTTTAGTCTCAGGGCTATAACATGGGGTAGTAATAGTACTTCACAGGGCGGTTGTGGGCATTGCATGCAACATCGCATGCGATAATGCATGCAAAACTGCACACTGTGTTCTATAAATGTCAGCTCTTACGTCATGAACCGCCTTCCCCTGACCCCGTGTTCCCTACTCCTTTTTGTTTTCAAGGTCACCCTGCTTTCCTTTGCTGTGGAGTCAGAGTGTACCTTCCTTGACTACATCAAAGGAGGGTGAGAAAAGACACAGCCAGTTTCATCAGCTGCAGGGAGAGGGAAGGGGCTCCCACACACCCCCCTTCCACTTTTGAAGCCCTGGTCAAACCCTGTCATGCTGGGCTCTGAGCAAATCCTGGATTCTGGGCTTAGACAACTTATCCAGAGCCCTGAACAGCTGCAGAGAGAACTCCTGCACAAAGGAGGCTGGCCTGGGTCACATCAGGTCCCCATGCAGAGAAAGGACCTGGAGGTGGTAGGGACTCCATGGCAAAGAGAGCCAAGGGCTTGGGGAGGTAGAAAGAGCCCTGAACTAGGTAGGAGTGAAAAGACCCAGGCTCTAGGCCCCTCTTTGCCATGAATTTGCTGGATTAATTTGGGCTTTTCATTTCCCTCCTTGAGTATCAGTTTCCTCCTCTGTACACAAAGAGATTAGAATAGGTGTGTTTTAAGGTTCCTTCCAGCTCTGAGCTGCTGATGCCTCTGATCTATTGGCAGAGGCGGGGCGGGAGGGGGGCCAGTGATTAACCTGGTCACTGTTATCAGGGGCCTGTAAGGGGCAGTGGGATTGGGGGATGAGCCAGGGAATGGTCCTAGGGCTAACAGGTGGTCAAACATGAGTTTGAGGAGAGGAGAGGATGGTGTCCAGGCCAGACAGGTGGGGAAGCCAGAAGGCGCTAGCCAACAGCTCACAGAAAGAACCTGACTCAAGAGAGCCTGCCTGGCTTGCTCACCGCCAGGACAGGTGCCAGGTCAGGGTGTGGGCAGCCAAGAGCCCACAGGTGCAGACAGGGGAGTAGCTACACCTGTCTGGAAAGGAGACAGGGCAGTTGCCAAAAGCTCCTCTGAGCCCCGTAGGCACTCAGCTCCCCCGTTCTCCAAAGCAGAGAGAGAAGGCGGGCCCTGGGAAGCCATACTCACTTTCCCATGACTCTGTTCCCTGCTGCCTTGAACTTGCAGAGTCTCTAGTTTGCAAGCTGTCTTACCCACTGAGCACACGCCCTCCCTCTGGGCCTCCTCTGCCCCTTCCTGCCCCTCCTGAGCCCATTACAGACCCTGCCCTTGCTCCCTTCCTGTCTCATGAAGCCACCCCCACTTATATTCCATAGCATTTGGAATTTCCAAACAACCCTCACCCTGATTATCCTTCTCATTTGCATAGTACGCCCAACTTACAGAACATAGTGGGCAGAGCCAGAATGATCATCTCCTTTGTACATAACTTGCCCGCAGTCTCACACTGAGACAGTGGCAAGGTTCACAACATGCTGTTTTTCATTCCATAGTAATTAATAATACTGGCCCTGCCTGCCTTGTAGCTACAGGTGGGGTGAGATGAAGACTGATGAAGTAAAGGCTGGATGCTGTGAGGTTTCATTGAGAAGAAGCCCTGCTGAGTGCAGGGGCTCATGCCTGTAATCCCAGCACTTTAGGAGGCTAAGATGGGAAAATACTTGAGGCTGAGAGTTCAAGACCAGCCTGGGCAACATAATAAGACCCCTCCCCCCCATTCCCTGTCTCTACAAAAAAAATTTTAATTTTAAATTACCCAGCCATGGTGATGTGCACCTGTAGGTCCAGCTACATAGGAAGCTGAGGTAGAAGAATCATTTGAGCCCAGGAGTTTAAGGTTGCAGTGAACTAACAGTGACACCACAGCACTCCAGCCTGGGCAGCAAAGAAAGACCCTCCATCTCAAATAAATAAATAAAAGAAACCCTTAGAGTCTTGGCTACTGGCAAAGCTGGTGCCACGCTTGCTGGGCAGGTTAGAGCCCCAGAGCCAGCTTTCTCTTTAAGCTCTCTGGAGAGTCTGAGTCAGCTGGCTCCAGGGTGTGAGAGCCCAGCGTGCATGTCCAGGCAGGAATCAGATGGAGACTTTTATCTGGAGATCCTGGCCTCCCTCTCCTGCCTACCTGGACCCAGGAGGAAGGATATGAATACCTCTCCCCCAATCAGAGGAGGGGCTGGTTGCTCACCAGCCTACATTCTGCCCTTAGGCAGGAGAGACCAGGCTACTGGAGTAATTTATCCACAAATGTACCTGCTTTCCAGTTGCTTTCTTCCCTGATTCTTTTCAGAACCAGAGCAGAGGAGGACTAGTTAAGGAGAAAGACCTGCCTTTACTTTCACCCTATATTTGCAAGAGTCCCTCAGCTATAGTCTTGAAGGCTGGAATGATCCCCCAGGGGTGGCCCTGGGAGTGGGGCTCTAATCTTCCAAATGTCTGCATTCATTTATTTATTTATTTATTTATTTATTTATTCTGAGACAGAGTCTCACCATGTCACCCCTGGTAGAGTGCTGTGGTGTCACAGCTGACAGCAACCTCAAACTCTTGGGCTTAAGTGATTCTCTTGCCTCAGCCTCCCAAGTAGCTGGGACTACAGGCACCCGACTATTTTTTTGTTGTTGCAGTTGTCATTGTTGTTTAGCTGGCCTGGGCTGGGTTGGAATCTGCCACCCTCGGTGCCCTACTCAATGAGCTATGGGCACTGCTCTGTCTCCCTTCCTTTAACAAAGACGTATTCTTTATATTCCATACTGAGAGATGACAGATTAATATTAAGCTAACTGCTATAACAGCTACTTCCCTAATCATAAGGCTTAATACAAATAAAGGTTTATTTTTTGTCTGTGGGATGTCAGGGTTGGGTGGGGAGAAGATCCATACAGTCATTCAGGGATCCAGGCTCTTGCTATCTTGTGGCTCCTTTTGTTTTAGAGGCTAGAATCCACTGAATTTTCTGCCTTCAGCCAGCAGAAAATGGGAAAGAGTGTGGAATGGACTGTTTGTGGCCAGCAGACTCTGGTTTGGGTCTTTTACTAACCATGTCTATGACCTTTCCTAGATGGTGAGGGCTCACAAACTGCAGCTCAGATGTGATCAGGTGGCGAGAACTGTAGTTTCTGATAAGAACCTTTTGCTAAATGCAGGGGCAGTGAGACCTGCCTCATCTTACCTCATCCATAGCCCCAACTGAGAACCACTAGAATGGAGTTTCCCCAAGTGTTATCCCAGCACCCCCTCCTCAGAATCCTGGATGAGGACAGGGGATGTTTGTTAAGAGGCAGATTGTGGGGCCTCTATCCAGAGCAACTGAATTGGTATCTCTAGGGTAGAGCCCTGGAATCTTCTTTTTAAATAAGCTCCCCCCATGCATGGTGCCTGTGGCTCAGTGAGTAGGGTGCCGAGGGTGGCGAGTTCAAACTTGGCCCTGGCCAAACTGCAACAAATAATAGCTGGGCGCTGTGGTGGGCACCTGTAGTCCTAGTGCCTCAGGAGGCTGAGGCAAGAGAATCACCTAAGCCCAAGAGCTGGAAGTGGCTGTGAGCTGTGATGCCATAGCACTCTACCAAGAGTGACAAAGTGAGACTCTGCCTCTGAAATAAATAAATAAATAAATAAATAAATAAGCTCCCCTTGTGTTTCTACACTGACTGCAGTGTGAAAACCACAAGACTAGACTTTATCAGGGACTAGTGCCTGTCAGTTTTGTTCTGTCTGCATCTGGCACAGAACCTAGAATGGCAAAGCACTCAGAGAATTTCAACCCTGAATTTGAATCCCCAAAACCTACCTTTTTCTTTTTTCTTTTTCTTTCTTTCTTTTTTTTTTTTAGAGAGAGAGTCTCACTTTGTTGCCCTCCGTAGAGTGCTGTAGCATCACAGCTCACAGCAACCTCCAGCTCTTGAGCTCAGGCCATTCTCTTGCCTCAGCCTCCCGAGTAGCTGGGACCACAGGTACTCGCCACAACACCTAGCTATTTCCTACCTTTTTCTTATGGAAAATTTATTTCAGGCTGGGCACAGTGGCTAACGCCTGTAATCCTAACACTCTAGGAGGCTGAGGTGGGTGATTTGCTTGAGCTCAGGAGTTCAAGACCAGCCTGAGCAAGAGCAAGACCTCGTCTCTACTAAAAATAGAAAAACTAGCTAGGCATAGTGGTACATGCCTGTAGTCCCAGCTACTTGGGAGGCTAAGGCAAGAGGATCACTTAAGCCCAAGAATTTGAGGTTGCTGTGAGCTCATGGCACTGTACCCAGGGTGATAGAGTAAGATTCTGTCTCAAATAAAGAAAAAAAATATTTATTTCAAGTATGTGCTAAAGTGAAGCAAAGGTATAATCAACCCCGAAGTACTGTTCATCTAGCTTCAACAATTACCACTCATAGCCAGTCTTGTTCCATGTGTTTTCCCCTTCATCCAGTTTTTTTTTCTTAAGTTTTTATTTTATTTTTTAGTTTCTTTCTTTTTTTTTTTATACGGGGTCTCTCTATATTGCCTAGGTTGGCCTTGAACTCCTGAACTCAGGCAGCCCTCCCACCTCAGCCTCCCAACTTCCTGTTATTTTGAAACAAATCCCAGCCATTCTATATCCCCAAATACTTCAGAATGTGTCTCTAAAATATAAAAACTCTGTCTTTTTTTTTTTTTTTTTCATTTTTATTTATTTATATTTTTTGTTTTTGCAGTTTGGCCAGGGCTGGGTTTGAACCTGCCACCCTTGCTATATGGGGCCAGGCACCTTATTCACTGAGCCATAGAAGCTACCCTAAAAATTGTAAGACATAACCTTAATACCATAGCCACACGTACAAAATGAACAGTTTGTTAATATCAAATATGTGGTTAGTGTTCAAATTTCCCCAGTTGTCTTATGAAGTTTTTGTTTGGTTTTTTGAATCAGAAATCCAGGCAAGATCCATATTGCAATTGGTGGATATGTCTTATATCTTCTTTTATCGGTCAGTTCCTCTGAGCACCTGAATGGCTTATAAAGCAGCTTGCTGTGCTCCACCAGGAGGTTCTGACTCAATAGGTCCAGACAGAGCCTGAGAGGCCGAACAAGTGGGTGATTCTGATGCTGCTACTTCTGATAGTGATCCTATAGTTTCCTCCTGGACTGGGTTTTGCTGGCTAGCCTCCTGTGGTGTCATTTAACATGTTCTTTTGACCCCCTGCATAGCTCTGGAGGCTGAATCACTTTCAGGTTCAATTTTTTGATAAGACAACTTCATGGGTAGTGGTTTGTTCTTTTCTTAGAATGTAAAATGTCAGTTTGACTCTCTGTTTTGTCAATACATTTTAACCCTGAATCTGATTCTAAATTTGACCCAGAAATCCAATGAGACCCATCCAACACACTCAGGTGGGCCCAGGGGACAGAGTTTGGGGAAGAAATATGCAATCATAGCCACATGTCCACACAGAACAAATTAGTCTTCAATGGGCTTTCCTACTGTGTGACACTTCTGATGCTCACAACAGTCCTTTGGAGGAAGGCATAGCTGGCACCACCATCTCAGTTTTCCAGAACTAGAAAGAGATGAATGATCTCACCAAGGCCATGTTCCTGGCAGGCAACAGGCCAGGGTGGCAGGTTTCTCCCTCTCTGTCCAGCCACCTCCCAGCACTGCCTCTCTCCAGGTGACTTTCCTGCTTCTCTCTCCCCCTTCCAGGACCCAGATCAACTTCACGGTGGCCATCGATTTCACCGCCTCCAATGGTGAGTGGGGGAGGGGCGGGGAGCAGAGGACTTTTAACGGCTGTGTGGTTGGCTCTTCACTGAAGAAGCCTACCTGGTTTCTTCACTGAAGAAGAGGTGCCTGGAGGACCTCAAGTTATGTATATGTTTTTCCAAAAAAAATTACTAGTGAGTAAAATACATCACAATTATATCAGCAACATGAGACTGAAGGAGGATTTTTAATGTAAAGAACAGCAAGTATTGGAAGGATGAGAAATGTTACTGAAAATTTGGTATTTGGCAGGGCTCAGCTCAGGGACCTCAGTCCTTACCTTGTTGGGGCTGCCCTGGCTTCCTTCCCTAGCTCAGTGTCAGGCTGTGGCCAAGTCTCCAGGAATAATCACGATGCCAAACTTTACGTTGTTGGAAGCATCTCTATCTTCCTTGGGTTCTGGACCCCCATTTGGGGTTCTAAGTGCTCATATTTGCACCAGGTCTCGCCCTCCTAGGTGTGTCAGAAACCCCTCTTAAAGAATGCAGGGCCTACCATCGTATTGTGTCAGGCTCTTATTACACCTCTGTTGGTAATAACAATAATGATAGTTATAATAATTACACCTGTTTAATCCTCAACATCAATCCTATGAGGTGGGAGCTATCATTATTCCTATTTTGCAGATGAACACACTGAGGCTGAGAGGTTAAGGAACTTATCCAAGATCACACAGCCAGTAGAATGTAGAGACAGGTTTGGTACCTTGGAAGTTTACTGAACTGCCTCATTAATGAACAAATAAGTAAATACGGACTATATTAATGGTGACAGGGGCTCTGGGGAAAAATCAAGGCAGGAAGAGGGATGGGGAGGATTGGAGGGAGGCTGCAACTTTTAATAGGCTGCTCAAGAAAAACCACAATAAGCAGCTGACCCTTCAGCAGAGACCTGAAGACGTGAGGGAGCAGGCAGTGTGGGCACCTGGGGAAAAGTATCCCAGGCAGAGGAACAGCCATTGCCAAGGTCTAGCAGCAGGGACAGTGTGAGGCTGGAACCGGGAGACAGTGATAGGGAGGATGATAGGAGAGGTAACTGCAGCCAGATCGTGTGGGGCCTTGCAGGCTCCTATAAGGACTTTGGGTGACATGGGAACACTGAACGATTTGAGCAGAGGAGAGGTGCAGTCTGGCTGATAGGTCTGACAGGCTTACTGGCTGGTGTGCTGAGTGTGGGCTGCAGGTGCAGTGCTAGAAGGAAGCGGGGGGTCAGTTAGAAGGCTGCTGCAGTCCTGTAAGCAAGAGGACGGTGGTACTGAGGAGGAGAGAAGGAGGTGGCATTCGGGATCTGTTCTGAAGTTTCAGCCACCAGGATTTGCTAAAGGGTAGAACGTGAGGTGAGAGAGAAAGAGAGGAGTCCAGGATAAATAAATGTTAAGGGTGCCTTTGGACATCCCCTTTTGCATTCTGAACCTGGGGTGCTTGGAAGGTCCAGGCCAGCAAATGTTCCCATGTCCTTGTCACAGGAAACCCCTCACAGTCCACGTCCCTGCATTACATGAGCCCCTACCAGCTAAATGCCTATGCGCTGGCGCTGACCGCCGTCGGGGAGATCATCCAGCACTATGACAGCGACAAGATGTTCCCTGCCCTTGGCTTTGGGGCCAAGCTACCCCCGGATGGCAGGGTGTCCCACGAGTTCCCGCTGGTAGGAAGTGCTGCTAATGGGAGAACGGGCTGAGGGCTGATCAGGCTAGGGTACAGGTGACGAGCATGGGAAGGGGAGTGAGGCGGGGAGAGAACTTTCCATCCTCTGAGCTTAGGGACTTAAAGCACAGCCTCTGTGGAGGAGATTACCTGTGGCGTGTAGTGGGGCTCTTAGTCTGGCCTCCAGAAATCCACTGCCCACCCTGCTCACAAACGCCTCCCTTCCAGGTTTGAGGCTGCCCGTGGCTGGCTCTGACCTTGTTCCTGACAAGATGGAAGTGGAGGGGAGCTGTGGCTAAGCCATCCACAGGGTCCCAGAAAAGAGGATAAGGGTGTGGTTTGGATATGAGCAACTGTGGGTCATTGTAGGAGCTCCCCAAGTCTGTGCTGAGATGGGATGAGCTGGCTCCCTGGGGTGAAGTGGAATCTGGCATCATCTGGAGGTTCCAGTGCCTAGGGAGATGGCTACTCAGGCCCCCCTCCCTTGTTCATGTGAGCTGGAGACACTGAGTCACAGCAGATGGTTCCTCCCGTTTCTAGGAGTGCCAGGCACTGTGCTAGGCACAGGACACATGAGGATGGAGCCACAGACCCTCTCCGAGTTCCTCAGATCCAGCAGTCATTTTAGGGTATGGCTCTCAGGGGCCTTTTTGAAAGCAGGTCCAGGCAAAGAGCAGGTTTGAACCTGCTCACCTAAAGCACTCACTGTCCTTCAGGGTAGACCTGGGGAGCTCCCTCCTGTGCCCCACTACCCCACCTCAGGGAAGAGTCTAGGAGAGCCAGGGCTGCAGGCCTCCCTGCTGGCTATGTTCCAGCACATCACCCACCACCTCCCCATCCTCTGTGTCCCCAGAACGGCAACCAGGAGAACCCCTCGTGCTGCGGCATCGACGGCATCCTGGAGGCCTACCACCGCAGCCTGCGCACCGTGCAGCTCTACGGTCCCACCAACTTCGCCCCTGTGGTCACCCACGTGGCCAGGTGAGTGTGGGCTCACTGCCCTCCCAGCAGCTCACAGGCCTCTATTCCCCACCTGTCTCTTCCCACAGACTTGCCTTTCGAGGAGCCCTGACCCTGAAGATACCCCCCCAAGAGCTATTCCCACCTTAGTGTTGAGGGTCCTTGTGGGGGGAGCATGCCCAGGGCCCCCCAGCCAGACCTCAGCCCATGCCCACCCACCCCCAGGAATGCGGCGACTGTGCAGGATGGCTCCCAGTACTCGGTGCTGCTCATCATCACGGACGGGGTCATCTCAGACATGGCACAGACCAAGGAGGCCATCGTCAATGTGAGCGAGGACAGCAAGGGGTGGGTGGGAGAAGAACGGGGCGGTTTGAGGGATCTCACCCTCCCACTTCAGGGATACTCTGGGAAGTGGGTTGGGTGTGGCTTCTCTTTTTCACTGCCCTCCCTGGGACCTGCTGCCCTCAACCTACTCCTGGCTTCCAGCTAGAGTCTGGTGGGAGTTGCAGGAGGGCTGGGCAGTGGGGTTAGGGCGTGGCCCGGGAGAGATCTGGCTGGTGAGCTCTGTGCCTGCCTCTCCACCGCACTGGCTGGTGCACCCCCTCCAGACTCCTGTGGCTGCCTCCCTAGCCATCCCTAGGACTGCACCCCAGAGCCCAGGCCAGTCTGGCCAGGTAGACGAGGTGGAGGCCCAGAACAGAGAAGCCCAGGGATGTGGCCTACCTGGCACTCTCCCTGTGAAAGGAGCCCAGCTGCAGTCACACTGGTCCGCCCTTAGAGCCACATAAAAGAGGGCCCCATGTGGTAGAGACCCAGGGGCAGAGGAGGTGGCAGCGTGGCTCACAGAAGCAGACTTGTGACCCACTTCCCCTCTGCCTCCTTCCCTTTCCTCCTTTCCCTTGGTCCACCTTGGTTTCCCTTGGTCTTTCTCTCTGATCCCCTTCTTCTCTCTACCCCCTTTCTGTCTCTCCATTGGTTACTCTCCCATTTCTTTCCTGTCTCTGGCCTTTCTTGTTTTGACCCATGATCTCTCCTTTCTTTCAACTGGCCCCTCATTGGGTCCAACCTTCCCCAACTCCCTGATGTCTCCCAAGGCTGCCAAACTGCCCATGTCCATCATCATCGTCGGTGTGGGCCAGGCAGAGTTCGATGGTGAGTCCTGCTGCTGTCCCACCCCCATCCCAGCCCTGTACCCCTGCCCCAGTGGTTCCCAGAGGCTCCAGTCCCCTGGAAAGGACCCTTCCCAAAAGAATGAGTGCTCACACCTGGGCGTGGGTAGTGACTGGGTGAGTGTGCAGGGCGTGAGGGTGCATTTGTTTGCACAGTGAGGGATACATCAGGTCAGGGTGTGCCCACACCCACATCCCAAGGCTTGGGGAGGAGGCCCCAAGTCAAACCTTTGTCCTCTAAGCCTGAGGAGAGGCAGGGGGTGAGGGCTGGAGCTCTGGGCTAGAAGTCTGAGCGTCACTTGGTTGGGCTCCTCCTGTCTCCTGGCCTTTTTCCTCATCTCTAACATGGAGGCCTGGGCCAATAGTCTCTGCCCTGGATTTGGCTAGGATTGGAGGACAAGTCCACTCCCTGCCAGGCCCAGGTGTCTACTACTAATGCTCCTCCCCACACAGCCATGGTGGAGCTGGATGGTGATGACGTGCGGATCTCCTCCCGGGGGAAGCTGGCTGAACGGGACATAGTCCAGGTGAAGCCCAGACCCTGCCTGCTCCATGGGAAATATAAGAGCCCATCTAGCCAGGATGACCTCCGGTCTGTTTGGGGGGCTTCCCTGGGGAGGGGCCCTGAAGGGAGGCAGCGGAAGTCCCAAAGGCCCAGTCTTGGCCACTGCAGAAGGGAACAGGAGTCAGACCTCAGGCCATGCTTCTCTCTGAGCTGCGTCCCTCCCTGCCATGTCTAAGACTCAGTCCTAACATTGTTGGTGCCCTGAGCTCACAACCCAGAACATTCTGCCAGCTCTGCCTGAGCTCCTAGGCCCCTGTGGTCTTCTACTTTCTGTTGTTTTCTGCCTGGCACCCTTCACAGTGAGCTGTCAAACTTCTGACAGCGGAGGAGGTATCTTTAGTGAGCAGCCCTCACCAAGAACAGGAGGGGTTAACTGAATCAGTGTCTTAACTTCTCCATGGAGGATGCAAATATAATGAGCAGAGAGGATTTTGTCCTCCGGGAATTCCTATCCAGTCAAGCAGAGAATGCACCCTCAGCAAGCACATCCCTCAGTGAATCTCCGTAGCCCAGCCCCTCCATGCTTAGGAAATGGGGAATAAATAACTGACATTCTCCAAACCCACTTGGTTTAAAAATCAGGGAAGAGTATCCCAGATGTGGAGACCAAAGATGGGGGCTGGGAACCAAAGCAAGGGTAGTCTGGGAGGTAAGACCAGTCCATGCCAAGGCCTTGAGGCAGGAATGAAGGAAGAAGCCCAGGTGGCCCGGCTTTAGGTGTTAGCCAGATTAGGTCCAGAGAGAAAAGGGGAGAGGAGAGGCCAGCGACAAGAGGACAAGAGGACCATGAAGAGGTGGGAGGGCACATGCCACAAAAGTCAGGGAGTTCGGGCAGCGTTTCCTGAGCACCTGCTAAGGGCCCATGCTTCATCCAGAGACTTGAAAGAGTGGGGAGTCTTGTTCAGTGGTATTTCATGGCATGGGACAGGTGCTCAGTATCTATTTGTTGAGTGAATGAAAGAATAGGGACTGTGACACAGTCTCAGGGAATTCACCAAGGGGGGGGTTAGGTAAAGTGGGCAGAGGCTGGGGGTTGTTGAGGACATGAGCCCAGGCCTGAAGACCTGGGGGGCTGGGGTCCAGTGGGGAGCACTGCCCAACTGTGCCTTCCTGCCTGACCTTGCCCTGCTGCTGCCAGTTCGTGCCCTTCCGGGACTACGTGGACCGCACAGGCAACCACGTGCTGAGCATGGCCCGTCTGGCCCGTGACGTGCTGGCCGAGATCCCTGACCAGCTGGTGTCCTACATGAAGGCACAGGGCATCCGCCCACGCCCCCCGCCAGCAGCACCAGCACACTCGCCCCCACAGTCCCCAGCCCGCACTCCCCCTGCCTCCCCTCTGCACACACACATCTGAACCTGGTCCACAGCACGCAGGTGATTGGGACCTGGGGGAGCCCGTAGAGTGGGAGGCAGACTCCCCACAGATGGCCTGCCTGGCCTTCAGGACATCTGTGTGTCAGGGAGGCCGGCAGGGGGCCACTGGAGACCCCTGTTCAATTTCCTGGCCCCACTTGCTGCCCAAACCCAGGCAGTGGGGGAGGGTGCATAGGGTTCTAGATCCCAGCTCTTCTTTTCTTCTCCAGCACCTGGCTGTAGCCCAGCCAGGGTGGTGTTAAAAACAATCAGGGCCCCTGCGGTCCCCTCTCCCCCCCCCCCCAGGCAACCCCTCTTTGCTTCTTATTATCCTGAAGCCTGAGCTCAGCCTCCTCCAGCCCCCCGGCCCCATCCTCCAGGGGCATCTGCTCCTCTCCGGGCTCCCACCCATTATCTATCCTGTACCCTACTTCTTGTGACCCCTTCCAGGGACTTTGTATGCAGTGGGAGCCCTGTGGAGCCATGTTGGGGTGGGGAGCTGTGGAGGTGGACCATAAGCCACAGGATGGGCCTGAAATGGGGGGTTTTCAGCACAGAGTCCTTCCTGGTGCCTCTCAAGCCCATTGTGACATTGGTTCTAGGTGCACAGATCCCTGGGCACTTCCCCAGTTGACTTCTAGCTTCAGGCACCCATTCCTCCCTCCCGGTGCCCCCGCCTCCACCCTCCTGGAGGCCTCCATGATCCTACTGCTCCTGTTCTTTGCCCTCTATCCCCTGGGGGTAGGAGAGAGGAGGTCTGGGTGTGAGCCTGCCTCCGCCTCTGCCGACTGTGGGAACCCGAGCCTTTCGGGCCTGTTTCCGCAGTTATGGTGAGAGTTGGCCAGTTGGTCCCAGGTTTTCCTTCAGCTCTAATGTCCTGAGGGTCCACACATCCATGCCCATTTGCCCCCTCCCACTCTTGACAAATATGACCCTGTACCCCAGGCCGTCTTGGCTCTAGGGTCACCTTGTCACATGCTGTCACCCTAAACACATCTCAGTCCTTCAGTCTTGGGCTTGGTGTCAGAGCCGAGTTCCTGCTTCTTCTGTGGGTTGGGTGAAAAGGGGCTCTGACGCTGGGCCTGCCCAGCCCTTGCCCACGCGGGGCAGGTTACGCATGCCAGTCCCTCTTGTGCATGGGGCTTCTCAGCCCACTGGTCCCTCTGTGCCCAGGTGGCGCCCAGGCTCCACTTCCCTCTGTCATGCATGACGGTGGTGTTCCTACGGTGTCTGGTCCTGTGCCTGTCTCTGAGACAATCTCTGTGTGAAATTTGCCTTAATCTGAAGTAAATTTGGTTCTTTTAGTAAAATAGCTTGTTTTTCTTTCTCCTTTGAAAAATAGAACATAGATTTTGCTGTCTGGCAGAATCCAGGTCCTCTTCTCTCTCTTCCTTCAACTTATTTGTTCAGCAAGGATTTGCTGAGCAGCTGCCCGGCTCCAGGCTCTGTGCTGGGCACTAGGGAGGCCGCCGTGAGCTGAACTCAGGCCCTATCTCCACGCAGGCTTACAAAAAACACATAAGAAAGCTAGGGAGAAACCCAGAAATGCATAAGCAATAGGCTTATCACATAATTCCAGGGGACAGTGAGACTGAGACAGGGAGGGACAATGAGCATCAGGAGTGACAAATGGTATTTTAAAGTGAGAGTCATGGAGGGCTTCTCTGAGGAAGCCCCAAGGAAATGAGGAGCTACCCTGGTATCTGGGGAAACAGGGCTCCAAGGAATGGGAAGAGCCCTAAGTCAGGGCTCCAAGGTAGGCCCTGAGGTCTGGGCATGTGCAGGGTGTGTGCTCCTGCACGAGGAGGCTGGAGTGAGAGGGAGGGAAAGTGCAGGTGACAAAGCCAGAATGCGCAGGACTGCAGAGTCTGTGGTGAGGCCTTTGGCACCAGAGAGGTGACATGAGCACGTCATTGCATGTGATCGCACTCATCTTGCATCAAGTATTTACTGAATATCCGGCCAGGCCCCACTCAGGTGTTGGAAACTCACACGCAGAGTTGTACCCTCAGGGGCATCCTTGCTCTGGGACAATAAGCAAGGCACTCCTACAATTGTTGGGGACTTATACCAAGCCAACAGGAGAGGGGCAGGATCTGGGCACCAAAGAGGCTGCTGGCCTGGCATGGATGACTCTCAGGCCATGTACCACTCCCCAGGGCAATGGGGCCATCACGCCTCCCTTGCAGAACAGAGTGACAGGTGGGTAGGTGTATAGAATGTTGTGACGTGTGCCCAAGACCCACTGGTTCTTTGGTGCACAAGAAACACCATTTTCCTCTCCTTATCTCTCTTCACATATAAATTCCCACGGCCATCAGGAACCAGGATCACAGCAAAAGAGGACTTGTCCCTTTTCTGGGCAAGTTTGTTCTCAGATTAGCCCTCCAGGCAGCCATTCCCAACCTGCACGTCACAAGGAACTCAGAACTAATTATACCAAAGTTAGGGATTTGTTTACTTCTTATGATTCTGTAGTAAATTAGAGTTGATTCATGGCTGTCCCTGTAATTAGATGCCCCTCTGACTTGCATTCCGACATGCTTTGAGTGGGAACAGGGTGGAGTCACAGCTCAGGAGAAAGGATGTTCCCATAACCATCAGCCCATTTTATCTCCCACTGGACACCATGGGAAAGTGCTGGGAGGAGACACCTGCCTGGCAGAGGGATCAGGGCTCAGAGCTGCTGCCCTGGGATGGGACAGGATATGGAGGGCATCTGTGCCTGACACTATAGCCTTCTCCTGGGTTCTTTCTCAAGATATGTTCCACAGGACACTGGTTCCCTGACATGGAGTTTGGGAAACTGCTTGCCGTGAGCCCCTCTCAGAAAGTCTAAATGGGCATTTAGGATATTCAAGGCTCTGATAAGTCCTAGAGCAAAGATTCTAGTTTGACTTGGTTCAACCCAATGTTTCCCAATCTTTTTGCCACCGAGTAAGGGTGTATGTGTATGTGTGAGCATGTGTGTATAGTGTGTATTTAGCTGGTAACCATGACCAAGAAGACACGCTGTCTTGGGAATTTCAGTAGTGAAGTCTCCTTGGTTTCCAGGCCAACACAGAAGCCTGAAGCCTGCTCCAAAGAGGCCAGGAGGTAGGGAAGAGGGAAACCTCAAGTTGGGCTGTAGAGAGGAGTAGGCTCTAAGAGAGATCCTTGCCCCAGGCCCCTCAGGAAGACACACCAAAGGGACGAAAGGAGGGTGTTCTGACATTCACAGGCATAGCCTCATGATTCCGTGGTTGAATTTTTTTTTTTTTCTTTTATTTTTGGGGGCCGAGGGGTGTGCAAGACAGAGCTGGAGGGAGTGGGCAGAAAAGGGAGAGGCGGCTGAAAGGCACTCCTAGGCTCTGGGTGAGGACCCAAACTAGAGTTGTCCCCCTCCCCCAACTCTGGCCTTCAGGATTAAGTACCTCAGGCTGCCAAACCCCAGATCATTCCTCTGCCTACTTCTCTGTCTTTGGAAGCCCTCTGCCATCCTCTTGTATACTCCCCTCAGATGCCCCTGAATTAATAAAAATTATAAAAATGGTAATGACCAACATGCACACGTACTTAGTAAGCACCAGACACTCTTCTAAGCACCCTAAACGTGTTTAGTGAATTTATCTTCCTAACATCCCTGTGAAGACAGTGCTTATAATCATTGTCCCATTTTCCAGATGAAAAAACCAAGGCATGGAGAGGTTAAGGGCCTTGCTCAAGATCACACAACTAGGAAGTAAAGGAGCTTATAGATATGTGAGCCCAAGGTGGAGTGGGTGGGACCTGGTTGTCTGAAGATGTGAGCTCTAGCTGAGCCATGTAATTGCGTATGACCTTTGTTGGGCCATCTGCCCTCTGTGGTTGTCAGTGTCTCCACTGGTAAAATAGAAGGAGTGGGCTCTAAGGTCACTGAGGGTCTTTCCATCTCCCTGCAATCTCAGTCCTTCCATCACCCTGTTGTCTCAGAGCTCCATCAGGCCCATGGGCCGCTGGGGGCCCTCTCTTGGCCAGGCTGGACACTGTCCATCACTGTAGCAGCCCCTCCCACACCTGTGGGATGCCTGGCTGTCAGTGGCCTACGGAAGAGGTTCCTGAGTCCTGCCCGGAAGGGGCGGGAGAGGTAGAAGCAGAGGAGGGGGCTGACAGCACAATTGGAGTAGGCCAGGATGGTGCAGAGGCTGGAGGCCACAAAAGCCTCTGGTGTGGCAGGCAGATAGCCCATGGCCGCTACATAGCCCAGCACAGAGCAGGGTCCCCACATCAGCATGAAAACCACCAGCACCACAAGGATGAGCCTTGTGTTCTCTTGGTGCTCCTGGATGCTCTCCCCCGTGGGACCTTGGGGCCGTACCCACAGGAGCCAGTGCACGTGGCAGAAAGAGCAGCCCAGCCCCAACAGGCAAGGCAGGAAGGCCAGAGCTCCCAGCAGGGTGAAGTAGCAGGAGGTCTGAGCAGGACTCAGGAGCAAGAGGCAGGCTTGGGTCTCAGGGGTCCCCGCTATCTCCTCTTCCACTGCCACTCTCTGGAATAGCCAGTTGGGCAGGGACACGGTAAGGCCCAGGACCCACATGGCCCCACAGAGCAGTAAGCGGATACCCTGGCTAGCTGGTAAGGCCACATCAGGCCAGGCCACGGCTACATGGCGCAGAAGGGCTGTGGCCACCATACTGTAGAAGGTGCAGAACATGGTGGCTGTGTTAGTAGCCTGGCTGATGGTACACATGGCAGGGCCCAGCCACCAGTCGTGTAGCAGGAAGCTCAGCAGCAGCACAGGCACCACGCAGGCCAGGAAGAGCAGGTCAGATAGCGTGATGTTCACCATGAGGCTGTTGGTCAGGGCAAGGAGGGGGCGGCAGGCACCTGGGCCCCGGCCCACCACCAGCAGCATGAGCCCGTTGGCCAGCAGCCCCACCAGCAGGATGAGGCCGCAGACCCCAGCGAAGATGAGTCGGAGCAGTCGCTCAGGCGTGGCTGTGAGCCAGGGAGTGGATGTGGCATTGGGCTCCATTCTCCTGTTTCAGACAGACAAGGACAGTGTAGGAAACAGCCAAAGTCCACCTCCCCTGTTCCTGTGAAGCCTCCTCCTTTCACAGTGCTCCTGAGGGCAGCTCAGAAGAGACTGCAGGAGGGACTCTATGAATTATTCTTTTTTTTTTTAAACTTTATTCAAATTAATATGAGGGTACAATATTTAGATTATATTGTTCTCACTTCCAGGGTAAATTTCCATATGTAGAAGAGCCCCTGACCCAGAGGGCATGTTATACACCCTCACAATGTGCACATTAGGAGAGATCCCACCTCATGCCCTCTGGGCCTCTATGAATTCTCATGCCAACATCCCCTTTGAGGGTCCAGACTCTGGGTCCAGGGGCTGCAGGAGGAGGAGGAAATGAGGGACCTGCCCACGTGCCCCAGCTGCCCTGGATGAATGCAGCAGTCTAGCCACTTTCCTGTCACTTGTTGCCTTTTTATCTCCTGTTCCTGGTCCATACTCACTGATGACCTGGAATGTTGCTGGAGAGGAGCAGGGCAGAGGTAAAGGCCCTGTGGACCTGGTCCTGCTCCGCACAATCATCCACATCATCCTGTAAGAAGTTCCTAACTTAAGGGTTAACCTTCCAGCAAGTGGAGCTTGGGTTTAAAACCAGCTCTAGCACTTACTAGCTATGTGAGTATGGATGAGTTACTCAACCTCTATATGCATCACTTTTCTCATTGGTAAAATTGGGATAATAACATGCCCAGTCTCATAGTGTTGATGTGAGGATTAAACAAGGTAACGTGAGTCAAGCACTCAGAGCAGTGCCTGACATGTTGTGGGCGCTGGGTCAAGGATGGCTGTAGTTCCTTCCCTGCTCACCCTGTTCTAAAAAGCTCTCTTCTCCCGGAGTTCCTGTCCCACCTCCATTCTGCCTATCTGCAATCCTCTTCCCAGTCCACACCCTGAGTGTCTTTTGTTTGTTTTTTTTTTGGTTTGTTTTGTTTTATTTTGTAGAGACAGAGTCTCACTTTATCACCCTCGGTAGAGCGCATGGCATCACACAGCTCACAGCAATCTCCAACTCTTGGGCTTAGGCGATTCTCTTGCCTTAGCCTCACGAGTAACTGGGACTACAGGTGTCCACCACAACATCTGGGTATTTTTTTGTTGCAGTTTGGCTGGGGCCGGGTTTGAACCCGCCACCCTCAGTATATGGGGACGGCACCCTACCCGCTGAGCCACAGGCACCACCCTGTTTTTTTTTTTTTTTTTTTGAGACAGAGTCTTGCTCTGTCTTCCTAGCTAGAATGCAGCGGCATCATAGCTCACAGCAACCTCAAATTTCTGGACTCAAGCAAGCCTCCTACTTCAGCCTCTCAAGTAGCTGGGACTACAGGCACAAGCCACAATGCCTGCCTAATTTTTTTATTTTTAGTAGACATAGAGTCTCCCTTTTGCTAAGACTGGTCTTGAATTCTTGAGCGCAAGCGATCCTCCTGCCTAGGCTCCCAGAGTGCTATCATCTTCTTTTTCTTAATCAGCCTCAAGCTAAGTTGTAGCCAGAGGCCCCTTGGCTGACGTGCCCTGAGAACTCACCACTCTGAAGTCTACCTTATTCCCTCCTGCTTCTGTCCTTACCTACCTCATGCTGCTCTGAGGTTCCTGGATCCTGCTTGCCAGCTTGTAAGCCCTTTGACACTGGGAAAGTCTGGTGGCCTCTGCCCAGCCGGGCCCTGTCCTTAAGGTGGATCCAGCCGGAGAAAGTGGAGAGAGGGCTCTGGGCAGTGTGCAGTCTCTTCCAGCACCCCACCTCTGGGGAACCTGAGCTGCCTGAGGCCAGACCAGAGCTGAGATAGGAGGGGCAGGCCTGGGGAGCACTCCAGTACTGGGCCCCCCAAAGGACAGTGGCTCTGTCTGCTCTACTGGCTCCCTCAGGAGTCACACCTTCCTCCCTGCCTCATTAACTCCCCAGCCCACAGGACAGAGATGTCAGTGCCTGCCAGGCCCCTGGTCTCCAGAGAGAGCCATTAGCAACAGCAGGACCTGCCCCCACCTCACCTAGGGCCAGGTGTCACTCACTCCAGCCCTGCAAGCAGGTAGGTTTGTGGGCTGGGGAGAGGGTAGAGAAGGGAGAAGACCCTGGGTAAGCAGGAATCAGTGAGAGGCCCAGTAGGAAGATCAGTCGCTGCATCCAGCAATCGTCTCCATGTAGCCTGGAGGTCGAAGGAAACTCACTACAGGCATCTGACCCAGCCTTTTCTGGCTTCTCACACTAGAATCATCTCCACCCCACCTCCTGCCAAGTGTCACCTGGCTCCTGGCATGTGCCTTAGGTGATTGGAAGCTTACTACTGCTGAGGCACCTCTCACAGGCATGAGAGAGGGGTGTGGGCCACTTAAATAAGCGAGAACAGGGCTCTGCCCCCCACCTCCTGCTTTTCCCCTGTCTCCTTTATTCTCTCTCTCTATAACTCTGTTTTTGAACTGCCTTTGCTTGTCTTTCTCTGAGGCCGAAATCTCCTGTGCTTCTGCCAGGGACTCCCCCAGCCCCTGAATGGTTATTAAGTACTAAACTCAGTGCCCAGCCTGCACTGTACAGTCAGCTGGTGGTGATGGCAAAATGTGACCGACATTTGTCACAAACACACACAATAGGGGATAAGCCAATGGGAGAAAGGCTGTCTCCCTAAGACTCTCCAAGGGCAGAAGCTCTGGCCCTGGTGCCACTGTTTGAGAGGTGGATGTTGCGAGATTCTGGGAACTCCTGCAAAATCTCCAAAGAGGAGCCTGTCAGTGAGTCTGAATCCAGGTTTCCTGGCTGCTTCCCAGGCCCCGCCAGCCACACCCCAGCTGCACCTCACATCCAGGCATCCAGACACTGACGCCTCAGGGCACAGTGCTGCATCTAGGGGCACCGTGGCATTGGGGCAGGGGAAAAGACTCCCGAATATGACCACTTGGAGGTGGATAGGGGAGAGAAGGAGTGAGATTGGGGCTCGGGGAGACAGGAGGACATTGGGGCATAGCAGGGGCATAGCAGGGGCCATTCGAACATCACTGTTCCCTAGCCATGAGAGTTCACTCAGGAGAAACTCTGAGTTTCCACATAGAAACAATGAGCAAGACAAGGTCAGCAGCACTCTGCCAGCAAAGAAGAGCAGGACTGCTTTCATAAACAGAGTACTTGGTAATTAACAGATTATACAATTAGGAATCACCACCAAAGTAAGCGCCTTGAAAAGTTTCTTTCCTCCTCCTTGACTCCTTTTTCTGATTATATGTAGACTACCCAGTCGTAGAAAATCTGAAAATACAAACATTTATAAAGAAGAAAATAACATCCCTCACAATCACCCTATAATTTTACCACCCACAGATATGTAGCCAATATTTATTTTGTTTTATTTTATTTTTTTTTTTTATTTATTTGCTTTTTTTGAGCCAGAATCTCACTCACTATGTTGCCCTGGGTAGAGTGCCATGGTGTCACAGCTCACAGCAACCTCAAACTCTTGGGCCTAAGTGATTCTCTTTGCCTCAGCCTCCCAAGTGGCTGGGACTACAGGCGCCCGCCACAATGCCTGGCTATTTTATTTTGTTGCAGTTGTTTTAGCTGGCCCAGGCTGGGTTCGAACGCGCCACCTTTGGTGTATGTGGCTGGCTCTGTGCTACAGGGGTAGAACCTAAAAAGTAAGATTTGTTAATTAATAAAAAAAATCCACATGTGGGTGTTGAAGTACTGTCTGGCCTTCCTAAATGTGAAAGGCTGTGATATGCCTCATAGAGAAAATATGTATATTAGATCCACTTTGTTCAGGCATGAGTTAATTGTTCTGCTGACTATGAATTTAATGTTAATCAATCAACAACATACATTAAATAAGGTATCTTTAAACACAAACATACATAAAACAAAATTGTATATTGACTGGTTGATGAAAATGTGGCAAAGGCTTGCAGGAGCCTAACCCTGTATTTCTCCTAAGAGCAATGACTCAGTATTCACTAATTCAGTGTTCTCAGAGACTTTACAGAATACACCTACCACAGATAATGAGAATTGACTATATGTTTTTATAGAGGAAGCTATATATATTTCCTCTAGAGAATTAAAAAGCTCAATAAAGCAGAAAAAGAATGTGGAAACAGATCCAGTTTATATACAGAGTATCCCAAAAGTCACCCCTAAAGTCACCCCACATATGGAAAATGAAAACTTGAAGCTAAATATACTTTTATTTACAATTTATTAAAAAAATTTACAAAGAGGCGGCCAACATGTAGAGAATACTGTGTGAATATTTTGTAAAATTTCATAATGAATTTTTTTTCTTTTGAGTCAGAGTCTCACTATGTCACCCTTGGTAGAGTGCTGTGACGTCACAGCTCACAGCAACCTCAAACTCTTGGGCCTAAGTGATTCTCTTGCCTCAGCCTCCCAAGTAGCTGGGACTACAGGTGCCTGCCACAACACCCGGCTATTTTTTGGTTGTAGCTGTCATTGTTGTTTAGCAGGCCTGGGCCGGGTTTGAACCTGCCAGCCCCGGTGTATGTGGTTGGTGCCCTCCTCATTGATCTACAGGTGCTAAGCCTGTAGCCAATATTTTTTTGTATTTTCCTTAAGTTGCTTTTCTAGACTTTTCATTTTTTAAAGAGTTGTAAAGAATATCCCTGGCCGCCAAGGCTTATTTACAAACCAGAAGTCCTTCTTCAGAAGGCAGAGGGCAGAGGTAATACAGTCTCTGCTTTGGAAACCAAGTTCTGATTTGAGGAGGACTTTCCTGAACTTCCAGCTGTCCTCTCTGTCATTGCTGTCCCATAAGGGATGTGGAAGTCAGGGGGTAGTCATCCTACTCTGGTCAGGACAGGACAGTGGTTAGAAGCAGCAGCCAGCTTTCTTGGGGGGCTTCTTGGGGGCCACCTCCACCAGTGAGCCCTTCAGGTGGTCTTCTTGCATCTTGAGTGACCTGTGTAACAATGTCCAGGCATCAGTCCTCTCTCACCTCCCAGGAGCAGCATGGAGGGGCCCATGGATGGAGCTGCGGGGCTACAGACTACACTGCCCCCTCCTCCTGCATTCCACATGGGGGCCCCAGAGACTTTGGCCGTCTGACCCCTTCTTTCAGGCCAGGCACTATGCAAGGGACTGTGGTTGCCACAAGAAGCCAACATTCCCTGCCTTGAGAGGTAAGGAGGACAGACAGGGACACCTGCAACCCCAGGGCGACACCTGATTAGGGGAGCACACAGAGAATTCCACACCAGGTCCTGGGGATTCAGGGAGGAGGCAGGTGGGTGGTGTCTGAGCTCAGACCTGAGCTGTGGACAGGGCTTGCTAGCAGAAAGTGGGGTTCATTTGGGCAGAGAGCCAAGGCTCAAGGCCAACAGAGAGATTGGGGGCGAGGAAGTAAAAGAGGCCTGTTCATTTATTCATGATGTGTTTACCACGTGCAGACACAGCTCAGCTGATTTAGCACCCTCACCCCTTACTCATTTTATTCATTTATTGAGCACCTGGTACGTGCCAGGCCCCAGGTATGGAGGGAGGGACTGAACAAAACAGACATGGCCCTGACCTCCTGGACAAGAAAACAAATGCATATGTAATTACAATTTGCCAAGAAGGGCTAAGAAACAGAGCTGTGATCTAAAATTGGATCACCGTGGTGGTCAGGGAGGGCACCTCTGAGTGGCTGGAGCTTGGTGAGTATGTGCGTGTGTGTGTGTGTGTGTGTGTGTGTGTGTGTGTGTGTGTGTGTGGTGTGTGTGTGAGAGAGAGAGAGAGTATAGGAGCAGGGGAGATGCATTAGGGATGTTATAGGCATTTGTATTTTATTCTAAATCCATGGAAAGTTGGGAAAGGAAACAGACACTCCCTTTTCCAGTTCATTTATAGATGAGAAAACTGAGGCTCGGGGAGGGGTAGGTGCCTCTGGGAAGGGATACAACTAATGGGAATGGTGAAGCTGGAGTCAGAAGATTCTCAGTGCAGTGCTCTCTCCCTCCTTGTTAGGAAACTAGGTTCTTCTTTGACTCATTTCCTCAGAATAGGCCTTGCCTTCCCACAAAGAAGTCAGAAGTAAGGCTGGAGGTTGTTCCAGGGGATTCTGGGTGGGGAGGGGTGTGGGGTGGGGTAACACTTACCTGGCCAGGTTCACTATAGGCTCCAAGATGTTGTGACCCAAGGCAGCACTACACTCCCCAAAGGAGACCCCCAGCTCCTGCAGGCCAGATAGGGAGGGGCACGTGTGCCTTAGGGGAGGCCACTGAGAGGCCAGGTGCAGTCCCCACCACTAAAGTCCTGATCATCAGAGTCCTGCCCACTGCTTCCCTAAGCTGACCTCCATGGGACAGATAGTCCCAGATCAGTGGGACCCATGGCCCCCAGCTGGGCCCCTCTGCTCACAGCCCCTTCACCCTCATGTCAAGGTCATACCCCAGAGACATTCCACAGCCTTCAGAGTGACTGACATGGGCTGCCTGCATCCCAACTTGGAGAAATGCCTCTGGGAACGTTTTATAAATGTTACTTACATTTTTAGATTTCAAAAATATTTCATTGGGGAAAATAATGGAAGATACAGCATAAAAAAGTATAAGTTCAAGATACAAAACACTGATCTTAATAGGATTTGGATATATATTTCCATTCTATTTTATATAACCTTTTATTGAGCAGGGGCTGGGGGGCCCTAAATGTCACTGCACTGTTAGGTTAAGTCCTAGGAAATCACTGTTTGGGTAGGCACCAGTCAAATGTCAGTGATTTCATATGGTTCAACCCAACCTAGATCCAGACTCACTTTTCTGACTTCACATTATATTTATAAGCATTTCCCCCACACCCTTAAATATCTTTCCAGAACAGAATCCTTAACAGCAGATACTGGCCTTTCACATGAACATCCACCATTTCACCACCAGCTGCTGCCAAATATTTGTTCTTATAAATAATACTGTAAAAAAATCCTCACATAAACATGTTTGATTGTACATTATACCCTGGTATCCACTGTGTGTTCTCTCAGGGATTATTATTTCTGATTCTTCCTCTCAGGAGGAATTGTGGAGGAGAATTAGCATGTCAAAGGAATGAGCTACTACTTCTAAGGAAAGCAAAAAAGCAACTCACCAGGGAGGAGCTACAGGATGACCTCACGATTAGGAGAAATGAGCGAGAAACAGGACGAAAGTACAATATGGAAATGCCACAAGGGATCGTGTGAGAGGGGGAGTGAGAAGTGATTCCCCTCCTTTTATTACTCTCCAGATTTTCCAGAATGTGGTTAAATACTATTTGTAAATAAATAGTATCCACCGTCTGGCAGTGGAGCTTTTGATGTAATCTTCCCAAGGAAAAGTTTGAGTCTGAAGACAGAATAAATTAGAAGGGAACATGTTAATTAGAGACCAGAGATAAAATTAAGGTTTGATTGGGAATTTTAAGTGAAGCTATTTAAAACCCTTTTTTACTCCGTAGATATTTTTCTGTAGGTTGGGACATTGTGTGGGTGTTTGCTAATTCAACAGTGAGGTTCAATGGCATGCCCACCACCGCAGCCTCATGTTTGGGTCTAAGGCTGGTCTCCAGAGGCTGGTGGGTAGGCAGTAGAGACAACCAGGCTGCTGTCCACCCTGACGAGGCCTCTGGGTAGGGCAGGGACAGGAATGGGCAATGGATCCTTCTCAGTCGCCCAGTTCAGGGTGCCCCCTATTCACTACCTGCAGGAAGGCGTCTGCCCCATCCAGGCTGGGAGAGGGTCACGCCCAGGCACTTACCTGGGCCAGTTGCTGCCCAGCGTCAGTGGGCACTTGCCGCTCCTCCTCACAGTCCGTCTTATTTCCCAGGAGAAGGATGACCACCCCGTCCAGACCTGTGTCCTGCGCACAGAACATACTCTCTCAGCCACACCTTTGTATGCCAGGCCCTGGGTAGATTTGGCCCTCCTCTCCTAGAAGTGTGCCTTCCACATGTGCTCCTCTTGGGTCACGTTCACTCCATATCCTTCTCACCTGGACACCTCCCCTCCTCTGCAATGAGCCTGCCCCTCCTCTCTGCCTGCAAACATCTCACCTACTATTTAAGACCAACCTCAAGGGCACTTCCCCGAGGAAGCCTTCCTGGATTACTTCTGCCCATGACCCTCTTTCCCTATGTGTGTTGAATAGTCCAATGTTTGATTATATAGACTGCCTTGCACATTTTATAATTTTTCTTTTTTTGAGCCCAAGTCTTGCTCTGTCACCCTGGGTAGAATGCAGTGGCATCATCATAGCTCACTGCAACTTCAAACTCCTGGGCTTAAGCAATCCTCTTGCCTCAGCCTTCCAAGTAGCTGGGACTATAGGCACATGCTACTAAGATCCATCTAACTTTTCTATTTTTAGTAGAAATGGTGTCTCACTCTTGCTCAGGCTGGTCTCAAACTCCTAAGCACAGGTGATCCTCCCTTCTCAGCCTCCCAGAGTGCTAGAATTACAGGCATAAGCCACTGTGCCTGGCCCACATTTCCTAATTATTTCATGAATAATGATAATAGCTTCTGATTACCATTTGCTATACACCAGGTGCTGTGCTGAAAGCAATTATATCAGCCCTCACAACTCCTCTATGAAAGAAGTCAGGAAATTGAAGTTCAGAGAGGTTTAAGTCACCTGTTCAAAGTCTCAGAGTTGGGATGGGATAGTTGGGATTCAAATCCAGGTCCTGTCAGACCCTGGGGCCCAGCTCTCCTCCTCACACATTATCTTATCTGCTTCTTTAGTCTTCAACTAGACTAGAAACTTTTGGAGAGAAGACAATATGGCTAACTTCATACCCCTCTGCTATGCCAGTATACCCTCCAGAATTCCAGTAGATGTGCATCGAGAGAGTATGTGGGGGGAAGAACTAGAGACATGAGCAGAGAAATTATCACCTGGAGTGGCACTAGACCTCCATTATCCTCAGGTGTAAGAAGAAGGTATCAGCAACTAAGCTGCTGTATGTAGGGAAGAAACATTCACTGGATAAAGGAAGTAGTTTGGTTTGAAGGTTGTACCATGTAGTTGTGGGGTTTTTTGTGCTACCGTGCTCCCAGCTCATCCAACCACCTACCTTCAGTGGGTGGTGTCACCCATATGTCTGCTGTGTCATTTGTAATCCTGGGAGACAAGGGGGAGTGGGCAGGATCTAAGTTTCCTCTTGACTCCCCAAACCGGGGCCAACCCCAAAAACCATCTGCTCACCTGGAGACAGTCTAGCCAATAGCGCACGTGGGCAAAGCTCTCCTGGGAGGTGACGTCATACATGAGCACTACCCCATCTGCCTTACGGAGCAGCTGCCGCGTTATGCTGTGGTACCTGCCGGGAGAGTCTGCGTGAGGCCACACCAGGCCTCCCAGCCCCAGACCCCACCTCTCTAAGCCACAGCCACTCTATCTGCAAAGGGGGAGATGGACCTGGCCTGCCTCTGATCGCCACCTCCTGAGGGTGTGCACGTGCTTTCCTGCTTACAGCACAGTTATTGTTGACAAGGGGATAGTTCTCATGGCTCAAATTTCAAAAGGGGCCAAAGGGCATTCAATAAAAAGTCTCCCTCCCTGTGCCTCATCCTGCAGCCACCCGGTCTCCCTCCTTAGAGACAACCAGGGTTACCAAGTTTGTTAAATATTTTTCCAGCAGTAATTTATGTGTTGTATATACATATATATATATATATATATATATATATATATATATATATATATGCACACAGACACATGTATAATACAAACACATCTTTTCCCCCTGCTTTACACAAAAACCGTGTAAAACACTCATTGTGCTCATTAATATTTAGTATCTGCACTTCTTTTTTCCAGTTAAGAAGATGTCTTGAAGATATTTCTCAATTAGTAAATAGAGGGAGTCCTCAGTCTTTTTCTTTCTTTCTTTTTTTAATTCTTGTGGCTTTATAGTGTTGTACCGTGTGGTTGATTCTGATTTATTTAACCAGGGCGTCCACTATAGGTGCACATTTAGGCTATTCCCAATGTTTCATAATGTAAGTGATGTTATTATGGACGGTCCTGTTCCCTTTGTTAGTGTAGTCATGTCTGAGTCCACCCATAGAATGCATTTCTGGAAGTGGAACTGCAGAGTCCACGATGCAACTTCAACTTTCAGGCTGATCACTGCTGCCTAGGTGGAAAGTGGGAGGCTAGTGTCTTCAGAAGGACAAGTGATTGAGTGGCTATGCCCTGAGGGCCATGTTGGGAGGGCCCTAACATATGCCAGTCTGAGGGGCCTCTGTGCCTGCCACGGTGTCTGCCACAACTCAGCTTCACTCTTCTTTCCTTCCCTGGCCTCCAGCGTCCTTAGGGGCAGTTGGCCTGTTTGCACTTGGTTTCCTTTAGCCCGTGTTGTCAGGGCTTCTCTCCATCCCTCTACACCCCTAGGCTCAGCCCAGGTGCTTACACAACTGGTACAAACAGTGCCCGTTACCTCTCCTGGCCAGCAGTGTCCCAGAGCTGCAGTGCAAAGCACTTATTGTCCACGAGCAGGTTTTTGACCTGAAAATCCACTCCTAGGACACAAAAAAGGTTAAGGCCCACTTTTAAGTCACCATCCAGGACTTGTAGCTAAGGCCTGCTCTGGTATACACCTATCCCCAACACCAGCCACCATGGGATGGAGCCTTTGGCTGTGAGTTTTCCCCAGTTCTCCAAATCCCATCCATACTCAAGGGCCCGCATCCTCCGAGAAGCATTCATAGACTACCCAGCTGCACCATGAGGTCGTGCCAACACAAGGTGCCTGGTCTGTTCAACTGCACAGTGATGTTTATTCATCCAGAAAACAAATCGCATTGTTTTATCTTTATAATATTCCTTTCAGTCCCTATTTGTTGCACACATCTTCCCCCTCAACTAGACAGCAAGGTAGACAGGCAGCCCAGAGGGGCAGACAGAACACTGGCTTCAGGGATGACCAGTCTCTGTGTACGGACAGTTACATGACCTCAGGTAAATACTTCACCTCTCTGAGCCTCCTTCCTCATCTGCAAGGTGGCAATTTAAGAAGACCCACATTGCAGGGTGATTGAGACTATAATGATTTCTGATAGGTGCGGGAGAAGTGGTAATTTTTATTATCACCATGATGTCTCATCTCCCTGATCCCCAGCCCCTCACATTTCACAGCTCCGCCATTCCCTGTGGTCATAGTTCTAGACTCTTTCCGTCCTGGGGAATATGGTGAAATCCCAAGGAGGTTTGAGAGCTTTGGGGCACAACAGGGGCACAGCTCCCGCCAACCCCAACTTCTGAGGAAACCAGGTAGAGTAGGGCTGCAGGGATGGGTAGAGGCTGCTTTGTACCTATCCCTACCCTCTTTCCTAATGGAACCCTGAACTGCAGAGCCCACTGCAGACCCCAGGCCAGGTCACAAAAGATGAATCTCCTAGTACAAGCAATGCCGGCTCAGGCCTGAGCCAGTGGAGTGGCTGATGGTGACCCCCATAAGCACCTACTGCTGCCCCTGGTGGTGGCCTAAACCACAGGCTCCCCTCTCTCCCGCCCCCTTCCTCCACAAAGAAGCTGGGAGCAGGGGCAGCCAGCGGAGGCCTGACCTCAGCAAGAGAGAAGCAGAAGTGGCATCTGCTTGTTCTTACTGCCCTCTTTCCTGAGGGTTGTAAGAAGCTCAACGTCTGCAGGAACCTCTGAGGTCATCTAATCCAACTTCTGCTCACATACCCATCAGGGAATCTACTGAACAACTCCACAATTCTCCCTTGCATTTGATAATCCCCCATCACTGCCCACCCCCTCCTCAATGCACCCAAGAACCCTACCCTCCCAAATGTGTTACAACTTAACCATATAAATTGTTAGGAATTTATTTTATCCTTCTCTGGGAATCTGCTATTTCATTCATTCATTCATTCGAGACAGGATCCCACTCTGTCACCCAGGCTGGAGTGCAGTGGTATCATCATAATTCACTGCAACCTCAAACTCCTGGGCTCAAGTGATCCTCCTGCTTCAGCTTCCCAAGTAGCTGGGACTAGTTGTGTGCCACCATACCTGGCTAAGGAATCTGCTATTTTATTTATTTATTTTTTTGAGACAGAGTATTACTTTGTCACCCTGGGTAGAGTGCCGTGGCGTTATAGCTCACAGCCTCAACTCTTGGGCTCAGGTGATTCTCTTGCCTCAGCCTTCGGAGTAGCTGGGACTACAGGCGCCTGCCACAATGGCCGGCTATTTCTAGAGTTAGGGGTCTCAATCTTGCTCAGGCCGGTCTCGAACCCATAAGCTCAGGCAATCCACCTGCCTTGGCCTCCCAGAGTGCTAGGATTACAGGCGAGAGCCACCACGCCCGGCCTGAATCTGCTATTTTAAATGAGCAGCTCAGGGAGAGGGCAATTATGAACCTCAAAGAGGATAAACTTTTGGTGGGGTGCATGGGCTTTTGAGACAGGAGGCTTCAGATATGAACTTTGGAGCCCAGATAGGGCAAGAAACTTAAATAGGTCTTCAATTTCTGTTTTTCTCATCTATAAAAATGGGAGTAGATGTGGAAAATGCAGATTCAGATATAACTCCCTTGGCTCTGGTTCTCTACCTGGCCCTGTCCTAAAATACAAGTAGGCTATTGTTCTTATTTTTCTGAGAGGGTGGAAACAGGGAGGGTAACTCTGGTTGAGAAACTATTGGCCAATGAAAACAGGATCGTCCTTTGAGATATTTAAGCCAAAATAGACGACACCCACCAGGGGGCAGTAAAGCACAGCTGGGACTGGGACAGATTTGGATCCGGCACCTCATCTCAGCGGGCTTGCAGTGTATCCAGGCTGGCTTTGGGGATTTGGGGGTTATGTTTTGTTTTGGTTTGGTTTTATACAACCAAAGCTTTTCTGAATTTCGTGGGACCTTCCTACTGCATAATAAGTTCAATTATAAGAAGGGCTGTTGCAAGGAAGATGCCTGGTGCATCATAGATGGTCAGTAATGGTGGCCTTGTACACCCTCTGGCCCCACTCAACATCAGGTCAAGCCTGCTATGGGCTGTCCCTCTTGAGGCCCCTGAGTTTCTAACTAGCTCCCCAGGTGAGGATTCTTGGGCAGAGAAAAGTTTGAAAATATGTCCTGAGCCTCTCTTGTGTGAGTGCTGACTGCTCTCCAGCCAGCACATGCCCTGGTCTGAAACAAAGACACGTATCACCTCATCTTTGTCCCTAAATGGGTCTACCCTTCATTCTCTCAAGCTTTTTTTCCTGTAGCTCTATACAACGTTTAGTGCCCAGATATCCTGATGCTTTTAGGAAGGGGAGTCTTTTTGCTTCAGGCCATTTCTTTCAGGAGCCACTGAGTTAGACATTATCAACTATTTACTTTAAGGATAATAACAACAATAATAATAACTATTATTTATCTGGTACTCACTATGTGCCAGATATTATTCTAAGAGCTTGACATACATTAGCTTAACTAATGCTTACAAACCACTCTAGGAAGTCGGCCCTGCTGTTGTCCTCATACGGATGAGGATTTGAGGACTCAAAGGGGTTAAATGATTTGCCTAAGTTTATATACCTAAGAAGTGGCAGAGCTGGGGTTTGAACTCAGGAACTTAGGTTCCTAACTTACCACATTCTATAGATACATCTATGTAAAATATTCGACTTGCCCTAGGTGACTTCCTGCCAGAGCATGGCTGCCTGGCCTGGAGCTAGTCATGAGCAAATCCAGCCAGGCTGACCCAGCCTGGCTGGCCACGTGGGTGGAGACTTGCTTGTTTTCACCATCAACTAGCACTGGCACCTAAATTGCAGGGTGCTTTGTTGATGAAGCACATTATAAGCTAATCAGATCAATGCAAAAAAAGCAAATTACCTGTAATTAGAGACGATTAGTGAAATAGTAAGACTATGCCCGTATAAAATAATGTCTAATGCAGGCCCTGTGGCCAGGGCAGAACCTGAGGCTTTCTTGGGGTGGCTCGCTCTGGGCCTGCTCCAGCTTGTTGGCCCTGGCCAGGTCTCCCCTTGCTCCCTGTGGCCCTCCCCGGCTAGTACCTTACCCACAGTAGCTGTCATCCCAGTGGCAAAGGAGTTCTGGTGTAGCAGGTGCAGGAAAGATGTTTTGCCCACATTGGAGTCTCCCAGGAAGATGACATGGAAGAGATAATCAGGGTTGGCCTGAGGCTGGTTGGCCATGGGGTCCCCCGGGGATGGAGTCAGCTCAGCCTCTCTGGAGCCCGTCCCTGGATCTTTAGGCCTCCTCTCTGCCGTTGGCTCCCTGGATTGAGGGGGACCTTGTTCTTCTGAGTGAGCAGTCATAGGTTGGGGCCTGGGATGGGCTTCCAGCTCAGCCATGGTAGTAGACAGGGCTTGTGTGGGCTCCTGGAGTCCTGCTGCAGCCCTAGGCCAAGTCCCCATGGAGGAGAGGGGAGGAGAGCTCCTTGGAGATGATGGTTTTCCAAAAGCAGAGGCTGCTGGTCCTGCCCATGGTGAGTCAGGTGTGAGAGGAGCCAGCAGTGTGTCTTGCTGGGAGAGTCCTGAAGGCTCAGTTTGCAGACTATGACCCTCAGCTGACTGCTCTAAACGGAGGTCCTGCCCACCCTGATCCACTCGTTTTCCTTCCTCAGCCTTTGGTTCCTCTTCCATACTCTGGTCAGAGAGGCCAGGCAGCTCACTTGGCCCAAGGACCTGGCCAGGAGCTTCTCTCAGCTCCTCAGGACGGCCCTCCTGCACAGCCAGGCCTGGCTTGCCCTGCCCCAGCCCCTCTGTGGGATCCTGACCCACAGACTCCATGCCCCGGGAGAGTCCAGCTGGCTTTATTATGAGGGTTCTGACCCCTTGGGATCCTGCCCCTGACTCAGAGCCAGTGGCATACAGGTTGTGATGGAGGACCTCTATCTGCCTAGGTGGCTTGGCTGGGGCAGGCTCAGGCCTGGGACCCTGATCATCTGTGTCTGAATGTTCGCTGGGCCCAGCCTGGGCCTCAGAAAGAAGAGAGTTCACATGGGGAGGTGGTTCCCCCTCCAAAGGAGTGAGCACCTTCAGAGCAGCTGCCATCAGGCTTCCTGACTTTCCAGCTTCTGGGATATCCCAGAGGAAGTGGCCCTTGGGTCTGGACCCTGGCTCCTCGCTGGGGTCTTGGCAGTGAGGGTTCTCTACAGACTGCTCTGCGTTGACATCCTGTCCATCTGGGTCCACTTCTTTCCCGTCCTTGGTGCTGGAAGTCACCCTAGAGGGACTCCTTGGAGCCCCATCCAGGTCTAATGATGGCTCCTGACCAAATAGCGAAGTGTGTGATTCTGAGATGGAGATCTGCCTGACCACACGAGGTGTCTGAGGGCCTGACGCAGCTCTTGGGGTGGGGGGTGGAATCCAGGAGAGCTGCAAGGCTCTGTGTGGAGGGCTGTGGATGCTGCTCAGGAGCTGACCCCAGTCCTCATGGTCCCCAAACAGCCTAGGCAGAGGAGCCTCCTCAGGAGAGATAGCTTGAGGGCCTGGGGCCATCTCACCTGCTCTGGAGACACTAGAAAGGAAGCAAGGAGGTCAGGGGAGGGGCAGTAGGGATACTGGTGTCACTGTGTGTGACAGTCCCACCACTGTCCCTCATCATCCATTGCACACCCTGGGTGGGCCCTCCTCCAAGACTTTACTCAGACAGTCCTGTCACCTGGTGTGTGCAACTTCACTGCTCCCCCACATCGAGTCCTGCTCATCCTCGAGACCCATGTGAAGCTTCACCTCCAAGAAACCTTCCTTGACCATTCTGGCCTGTCCCACTCCTCTGAGCTATAACAAGTAGAGTGAGACCCTGTGTGCATGTGTGTGGACGTGCACACACATCTGTAGGTCTTAGCTCCAACTGTGTGACACTGGGCACAGGTCTTTCCTTTTTCTGCACCTCAGTTTCCTCATCTGAGAAAAGGGCATGATAATCCAGCTTGGCAGAGTTGTTGAGAGGTTTAAGGAGGGAGGAGGTATATGCACTGCGTGCTAACCAGAGCCTTAGAGAATGGAGCCCCCCATCCTTCTCACAGGAAGTTCCTGGTGTCCACCCTGGTCCAGGGATGGCAGCCACTTGCCTGGTTTCCTCCTCCATCTGCCAGGACACTCGGCCCCTGGCGGCACTTAGGTGCTTCCTGGTCACCTGCAGCCGTCCCCGCACTTCCTCTAGCTGCCCAGCTAGGTCGCGCTCCGCCTCCCGAAGCTGCTGGTTCTCCGAGTTGGCTTCCTGCTGTGTGCTACTGAGGCGATGGAGCTTGGCCTCCAGCTGCAGGGTGTGCAGAGGGTGAGGAGGGGAGAAGGCCAGATGTCTCCCAGGGCCACTGTGGGACATAGAGACCCACTCCCTACCCAAATCCTGGGGAACCCAGCCTAAATCTGGAGTAGGAGGGGCTGGTTATCCTCATTGGCCTAACTGGCTCCGTTACCTCCTACCCAGAAAGGACATTTGAAATATTGAATAGGGAAGAGGGACTGTGTGAGAAACATAAACTGCCAGCACCACAAAGGCCCAAAACCTAAATCAGATCACATCCTCCTCTCTTTAAAGCCCTGCAAGGGCTGCTGGTCCCTGAGCCCCATCGGTCTGCAGGGAGCTCCTGATTCAACAGCAACTCACATGACCCAGAGCCGGAAGCTGCCTGACCACGGGAGTGGAAGGCAGTGCTCTCACGATGGCTCCAAGGGCACTGCAAGGCAGCTCCGCCCCTCCCATTGCGACTGGAACAATCACAGCACACTCCCACCTCAGGGCCTTCACACTTGCTGTTCCCTCTGCCTGGAATGCGCTTGCCCCTGATAGTTCCTGGCTCATCTCTGCCCTCTTCAGTTCTTTATCCCAATGTTACCGCGGCAAGGCCTTCCTGGACTCCCTTATCAATTCATTTCAGCTGTCATTCCAATGCCCCCGCCTAGCCCTTCCATCTTCCTTCCCTGTTTTACTTTATTCTCCCTAGCATTCATCACTAACTCACAATTGATTTATTTTTTTCAGATGTTATATATTTTACTTCTACGTTTTATCACCCATCTCCCTGACTAGGTGGTAACTCCATGGGCAAGGGTATGTGTCTATCATGTTCCTCAGAATCCAGAGGTCCTCAGACTTTTTAAACAGGGGGTCAGTTCACTGTCCCTCAGATCGTTGGAGGGCTGGACTATAGTTTGAAAAAAAAACTATGAACAAATTCCTATGCACACTGCACATATCTTATTTTGAAGTAAAAAAAACAAAACAGGAACAGATACAATCACACTGCCGCATGTGGCCCGCGGGCCGTAGTTTGATGACCCCGATAAAACACAGTAGGGGCTTGATAAGTAGTTGTGGGGTGAAGGAATGAGTGGTCCGGGGGGGAAGAGTTTCACTTCCACAGGGGACAGGATAAAATGGCCCCATCAGGAAAGCCCAAGCTGCTCTCTTGGGAGAAGGGGCTCTGCCTCAATTTCCAAGGAGACCTCTGGGAAATCAGCACTAGTGAGAAGGGGGAGACCTGGTGACAGGGCCATCCATGGCAGTGGTGGGAAAGGCTCTGAGGACCTTGCCCAGGGCTGAGGGGACGCTGGTCACAACAGTGGTGATTTTGGCAAAGTCAGTGGCCTGCTAGCTGAGGAAGGAAGAGACAAATGGTGGGGCAGAGTCTCTGGCCCAAAAGCTGAGCCTCAATTCCCAGCAAAAGTGACTACAGCTCACGAGAGCTGCCGAGTCAGGGCAGCAGGTAATCTGACCCTAAGCGGGAAGCTAGGTTAGATTCAGACAAGAATAACCATGTTGTGCACAGGTCGCTATGAAAGTTTTGAGACAGACTGTGTTATGGTCCATTATTTTGCTTCTAAGAAACAGCTGACAGGGTCCTTTCTGATTTACCTGTGCAAGTTTCAACTTGCTCGGTTATCAGTGTGCTGGGAGGGCTTCATTTTTTTTCTGTCCATGAAGATTTTATGTTTCTTGATTTTAGTTTATCTCAAAACTTTCATAATGACCTGTGTATAAAGCACCTACTATATGTGCTGGGCACTGTCTTAGGCCCTTGCATAGAGTAACCCTAATTTTTACAGCAGCCTTCTAATTTTTTTTTTTTGAGACAGAGTCTCACTCTGTCACCCGGGGTATACAAGAGCCTAAGACAGTGCCCAGCACATATACTAGGTGCTTCATACATAGCGTCATAGCTCACAGCAACTTCAAACTCTTGGGCTTTAGCAATCCTTTTGCCTCAGCCTCCTGAGTAACTGGGACTACAGGCACCTGCCACAACATCCAGATAGTTTTTTTATTTTTAGTCTCACTCTTACTCCGGCTGGTCTCAAACTCCTGATCTCAAGCGATCTGTCTGCCTCGGCCTCCCAGAGTGCTAGGATTACAGGCATGAGCCACTGCGTCTGGCCTGCAGCCTTCTAATAGACAGTTCTGATCTCCATTTCTCTGAGGAAACCAAGGCTCAAAAATGTTAAAAATCTGCCCAAGGTCACTCAGCTGACCATGGAGATAAGCGTTAAACACCAAATTCCCAGCCACCAAGCCTCTGCAACATTGATACCATGTGTTTGTCTGATCTCAAAATGCTTTCCCATTAGCTCATGTGATACAACTAACCCTGGAGGTGCAGAGGATGTGACTATCCCCACTTTTCAGTTGGAGAAACTGAGGCCAGGAGAAGACAAGTTATTTCCATAGGTTTTGCACAGCTCTTAAACAAAACACCAGGGATTTGTCTGTGGACCTTCTGACTCACAGCTCAGTGCTCCCACAGAACTACCTGGCCTCATCTCAGAAAAGGGCCCAAAACATCTCTTTCCCAGAGAGCTGCTCTCTTACAGGAGCCTAACCAGCCCAATGAATCCTCAGGGTTAGATGGAAGCTTCAGGTTGACATCCGGCCACAGTCAGACAGCCTGACAGCAGGCCCTAGGAGAGGGGTGGCAGAATCCTTCAGCCTTCATAAGTGGGCTCCTGGGAGGCCCCAGCACTCACCTCCCTCTGGCCCTCAGCCAGCTGCTGCACCTTGCGCTCCTTGGCCTCCAGGGCCTCCTGCATCTGGGAGCTGAGGGCCAGGCCCCGAGAGTCGCTCTGTGGAGTAGACAGGCTCAGCTCCTGCCCAGCAGACTTTAGCCAGACTAGGCCAGCTCTTCCCACACTCCACCTCCACCCAGGCCTGGGATGCAGGGGCCAGGATGTCCCAGCAAGAAAGGTTCTCTGAGCAGCACCCCCACCTTGGGCCTGGATTGTGGCAATGAGGCAACTGAGCCCTGGAGAATAGAAGAACCAGCTCTGGGGGACAGCAAGGCCCCACAGAGGTAGGAAGGGGGCCCAGGTTCAACATTGCCCACCCCATCGCCCTAGGGAACAGGAGCTACTCGAGAAAGGGAGAGAATCCACCCCAGCAGCCTCCTGCTGTCCCACACTGGCCAGTCCCCATCCCCACTACACAGCCAGTGGAGTGGTCCTGGGGGGAACTGCCAGCAGGGGCCCACCTCAGCCTGCAGCTGCTGCTTCTCCCGGCGGATCTGCTGCTCCATCTCCTCATAGAGCTGCTGGACCTCACGCTGGTGGTCAGAGTCCCTCCTGGAAGGGGTAGAAGCCAGGGCCAGGCAGCGCATTAGTCCTCTGGGACTCTGCTGCTGGCAGGGGTGATCTGGGCTTGGGTTTGGAGTCTGTCCTACTGCTCATCTCACGCCTCCAGCAGTGATTAACCCCTGCCATTCCAATAACAATTCCATGACTCACATGACCTTGACATTGGTCCCCTTATCTCACCATGCTGACTCCTATAACCATTGCCAGTTACCTCGGCACCATCACACAGTCCCATCACCTTATCACTTTGTCCCCACCTCCCCCCCATAACTCAGACCCTCTGGCAGGGATGTACCCTCACCCACACCAGAGTCATCACATGCAATGCAATCTAGCAATCTATGTGCATACCACTCCTGGAGACAGGCACCACAATGGCCCTGCACCAAAACACACTTTCCATTCCCACTCCTGTTAACAGACCAACTCTATCCCCCCCAACAAGTCCCCTCAGCCACTTCTTCCTCCAGCTCAGCTCAGCCCCATCCATCTCCCAGGCCCGGCTGCACACCCCCGGCTGCACCTGCTATCGGCCAAACACCAGGGGCAAGGCCCTACTCACTTCCTCAGGGTCTGCTCCAGAGCCTCCTTGTCAGCCTGTGCCTCCTGCAGGCGGCTGGTCATCTTGGCAAGAAAGTCTGCCAGGTTGCCTGCCAGCTGGGGCTCCTCCTGCCGTAGCTTCCCCCATAGCTGCCAGATCTCTGTCTGCCTGGGGAAGGGAGGGGAGCCTGAGATATGATATAAGGTGAGATCAAGAAGCAGGGGGAGCCCCACTGTTGTTTCAATGGCAACACTCCAAGAGACTTTGGCACCTGGGCCACAAAATCCATTTATACCCTACAAGGTGCAACTCAAATGCCGCCTCCTCTAGGAACTGTTCCCAAATGTGCCCTCTCCCTTCTTGAACCCTCACACCACTCCATCTCTTTATGATTCAGGGATTATTAGTGTGCGGGGGGTGGGGGGGGGGACTTGGGAGCCTAAGGGCTCAGGGCTTCCATCTGCTTTCTCTCTTCTCCCACTCTGACGCTGTGTGTGATCTTCGGCAAGCTCCATGCCCTCTCTGGGCTCATTTGTGAAATGGAGAGGCTGATACCTACCTGGCAAGGTCAGTGGGGAATGAGAGACATGCCCTATGAAAGCACCAGCTTGGGGCCTAGCACATGGTTGGCACTCAGTGAATGCTGCTTTCACGTGGACTTAATTAAGTCATGAAGACAAATGCCAAAGGGCTGAGTCCAGGCCAAACTGCCAAGTTTGTAAATGGCTCCCCAACCCTTGCCCTATCAGGCCACACCCTAAGTCCCACCCTGCCCTCCTGAGCCAAACATGAGGGATCTTGACCTCCCAAAACACTGCTGGGCAAGGCGAGCAAAGCTGGGCAGACAGGCAGGGTGACTCCCTTTTTGGCTCTAGCAGACCCCAGAGGGGCTGGAGGATGGGTAGGAGAAAGTTTTCAGGCCAAGTTCCCTTTCTCTGAGTGTGAGTGAACCCCATAATCCCAGTGCCTGAGATTGAAGGAAATGCCCTCCTGTCTCCAAACCTGTTCAACTCAGGGCATGACCATCCCCAAATCACCCATTGTGGGAAACTCTTTTTGAGTTAAAAACAGCACCTTCAGGGATTCTCATGGTATTAAGAATTTGAGTACCAGGCGCCCTACTCCTCAAAGGAGTAGGGCACCGGCCCCATATGCCGGAAGTGGCAGGTTCAAACCCAGCCCCGACCAAAAAAAAAAAACAAACTGCAAAATATATATATATTTGAGTACCCTTGGGAGGCTGCTAGCTGAACTTGGTAATCCTTCAGGAGAGCCACCTTACAGAGAAGGACCAGTCAGAGAAGGTGCAGAGGTGGGAAGAACTCTGTAAGCAGGGGTTTTTTTGTTTTTTGTTTTTTTTTTGAGACAGAGTCTTACTATGTCACCCATAGCAACCTCCAACTCTTGGGCTTATGCAATTCTCTTACCTCAGCCTCCCAAGTAGCTGGGACTACAGGTGCCCACCACAATGCCTGGCTGTTTTTGGTTGTAATTGTCATTGTTGTTTGGCAGACCTGGACTGGGTTCGAACCTGCCAGCCTCAGTATATGTGGCTGGTGCACTAGTCTCTGAGCTATAGACACTGAGCCTGTAAGCAGGTTTTAATCCCACAACAGGTTTTCTGCTCATTCTGCAGCCAGGGAAACAGAGGTCAGAGGTCAGGCACTTGCCAGTGGTCACACAGCTAGCCAGTGGTCAAACCAGGATCTGTGCCTGGCCATGTCCAGGAGAGCCTCTCTCCACAACATGCCACACAGGCCTTACTCAGGAAGTAGGGGGCCGGTCCCCAGTTGGTCCATGAAGGCAAGGAACGCTTCCTTCTCCTCAGCATCAACCTCCTCTAGTGCCGGAAAGTTGGTGACAGCAGATATCCGCTTAGAGGGCAATGGCCTCCTTCTGCGGAGCCTCTGTGAACTCGAGCTGGAGCCAAAGATGTTTTCTGTGAGACAGAAGAGAACAGAGTGGGGTGGGCCCAAGCCCCCGGCTTCCCACCCAGCCCTGCTTCCACCCCTGGGGAAGGAATTAAGCCTGTGCCAGTCACAGTTATACTGGGCCAAGTTCAGACATTCCTCGCTATCTGCCTCAGGAGGTAAACATTTTGCCCATTTCACAGAGGTGCATCTGAGGCCCAGTGATGCCAAAAGACTTGCTGGAAGTTACACAGCAATTGCATTGGTGATCAACAGACTCTTCATGCACTTGAGGGATATTTATTGAACATCTATTATGTGCTGGTGACAAAATTAGTCCAAAAATCCCTGTCCTTATGGAGCAAAGATTCTAGCAAGAGTTGAAAAGGATCTTCTTTCTTTCTCTTTCTCTTTCTTTGTTCCTTCCTTTGCCCACCCTTCCTTCCTTCCTTCCTTCCTTCCTTCCTTCCTTCCTTCCTTCCTTCCTCCTTCCCTTCCGCCCTCCCTTCTTTCTTTCAAGCAAATTTGCTAAGTGAACTAAAGGAATGAACAGTAATTTCCATTGAGAGACTGAGAGGATCCACTTTAGATGGAGTGGTTAGGAGTGTCCCAAGGAGGTGACATGGAAACTGAGATGTGAATAACAAGAAGGAACGCACCATGTGGATTTCTGGAGAGTGCATACTAACCAGCTAGAGAGAATGACACATACAAAGGCCCCGAGGCAGGAGCCAGGTTGGCAAGAAGGAAGGGGTGAGAGGCACTGAATGAGCCTAGGAGATTGGCAAGGGTCTGGGTGGTGCAAGCTCTGCAGGCCCTGGGAAGGGGGTTAGAGTTTGCACCACAGGCGCTGGGAAGTCCTTGGCATGGGGGGCACTATTGGAGTCAGGTGTGAAGAGGGCCCTCCTAGGGCTGAGTGGACAACAATGTTCCCTCTGTGCCTCACCTGTCATCCCTGATTCCTCCTGCCCACCCTCAGCTTCTCAATCACCAGAATTGGAGCAGCCACATCCAGGGAGGCCCTACCTATAAATACAGATTCCTGGCTTCCCTCTCTGCCATCCTTCAAACTTCTGGGCTGGCCCAAGAACTCTGGATGGCTTTGTGGACATTGAAAGCTGAGCTGCATCTTGCAGGAGCTCTGCAAGGACACTGCGCTTTCCTTTCCCAGGGCCAGAGGTTCCTCCTTCATTGAAAGTATCAGTGGAAGTATTGTGACCCACCAGCTCGGGCTCTCTAGGGCCTGTCAGCCCATATTGAGAGGCAGGTGCTGGAATGGCCCTGCTCAGTGGGCACTCAGTGCCTGGGAATATCACCCTCTGCTGCTCTCTGGGGCCTAGAATCCTTCAACCAAAGCCAGAATATGACCTTCCTCAGGTGGAAACAAGACCTGTGGTTTCGAGAATGGGAGGAGATGCTCAACCTCTCACTTAAGAGAAGACTTCGGTTGGGAGAAGACAAGGGAGGGTCAGAAAGCAAGCCTGGAGGCCTCTCTGGAGGAGGGGATGCTCAGGGAAGTGCCCTGAACTGCTCTCGGGCATGTTGAGAGGTCCCCTGGCAGTGAAAGAGGTTGCCTTTCCTGACAACCCAGCCTGGCCTGTGCAGGACACACTACAAGAGTGCCTGGCTGTGCAGGAAGTCCCTGGAGGCCCTCCCGGGACAGACATACTGAGTCCAGAGCTGAATTCTTCAAGGGAAAGACGTCCCTTCTGCTCCACATCCACCCAGTTGAAGATCATCTCTGGTTCTTCCTCGCTGCCCAGGAAGCTGAACCTGGCCATCTGGAAGGAAGTGGTGAGCTAGATGGCTGTTCCCACTGGGGACAACTCTGCACCACCCTCCAAAATCAAAATAAAAACTCAGGTGTCCTGAGTCCCCTTTAGGACCCTGATAAAGGACAGCAGCCAATTCTTCCCACAATGTGTTCATCGATATCCAAAAATTATCTGAAACTTGAAAATAAGTCTAAAAGGTAGAAAACACATCCTTTCAACATTACACAGGGGCAAAGGCCACCCAAGCATTTTCTAGACTACAGGAATGCATCCAGTTCATCTCATGGGACTGATTAAAGATCCTAGACTAAAATGAAATCACATGTTAACCTATAGCTTCTGTCTAGAAGAGATGTAAATAATTTTTGTCTGATGCAATAGGTAGCTCCAAAGATTACTGGCCTGTTATACATTAACCAGCTTTTAAAAATCTATAATAACTCAGCAGTATGGCAAAGTGGCTCACGCCTATAATCCCAGCACTCTGGGAGGCCAAGGCGGGAAGATCGTTTGAGTCTAGGAGTTTGAGACCAGTCTGAGTAATATGGCAAGTCCCCGTCTTTACCAAAAAAAAAAAGAAAAAAAAAAAAAATTAGCCAGAAGTGATTCATGCCTAGTCCCAGCTACACGGGAAGCTGAGGTAGGGAGATCACTGGAGCCCTGGGGTTGGAGGCTGCTGTGAGTTATGATCATGCCACTGCAGTCTGGGAGACAGAGCAAGACCTTCTCTCCAAAAAATAAAAAAATAAAAAATAAAAATCTTTCTTACAGAAATTGCTAGCTCAGAACATTTTTAAAAAGCTAGATTCATATAATTAAGGTGAATTTTTAGACAAATTAGACTAGTTTAATAATTTTTACTCACAAAACACAAATAATAGCTGTCTTTTATCTGTCGTTTGTTAAGTTTACATTTTATTTTTTATAAGAGAGATCCGTATTTTGTTTTTGTGAAGAAACTAATTAATCTGAATTTTCTACACCTCTCATTTTGGCTTATGGCTCAAATAAGCCGTTATTTTTACGTATGTTTAAGATTATAAAAATGTCAACTTGTGTTCAAATTGATTCATTATTCTAATAAATAAATTTTCTATCAGCAGTACTTATATTTTATAATGTGGCACCTTAAACACAATCTCCAAGATCCTTAGATAACTTTAAAAATCTGAGTTAATATTGTTACGTTAATTTACGTTAATAAGTTTTGGCTACTTGGAGAATTTCTAAGAAAAATTTAGTGCTGAAACATTGATTGCAAAGCATAATTTTTAAGTTTATATCTTTTTACTGCTTATTTATATCTGTTAATAAGCTAATTCACTTTAGCCATTTAAAAAAGTTGTGCAAGGGAAAGCAAGAATGCAGATGCTAGTACACTCATATTCACAGCAGCATTGTCCACAGTAGCCAAAGATGAAAGCAACCCACTGTTCCTGACAGATGAATGGATGAATGGACAAACAAAATGTGATGGGTTATCACTACGTGTTTAGTCTTAAGGAAGAAGGAAATGCTGACACGTGCTGCAACATAGATGAACCTTAAGAACATTATGTGAACTGAACGAGCCAGCCACAAAAAGACAAATACTGTAGCATTCCACCTATATGAAGAATCTAGAATGATCTCATGTAGAGAGAGAAGATAGAACAGGAGTTACCAGGAGATGGGGGAAGGAAGAATGAGAGTTATTGTTTGTTGGCTGTGGAGTTTCACTTTGGAAAGATGAAATAAGTTCTGGAGATGGATGGGGAGACGGTTGTACCACATTGTGAATATAGTTAATGCCATAAATGGTACACTTAAAAATACTTAAAATGATAAATTGTATGCTATGTATATTTGACCATTTTTCAAAGTTGTATTAGGGTTATGTGTGGCTGTACAAAGTTGTATTATATGTATTTGTGAGCTTGGCTAGTCTGCTTAAATGCTTGCATAAGAGAGTTCTCATTATTTTCCCTCAGTTCTTTCTGTGTGAAAGCAGTTAATAACCTAGGTTAAAGTTTATAATCACTACAGATGTTTGAGGCCTTACTTGGCGCTATAGCGTCAGAGAACACAACTGTGTCTTCAAGGAAAATGGGGTGTGGTTTTATCTGAAAGTATCTGGTTATTCTAGAATACAAAAAAGGATGAAAGGCAAAATTTGAATGGATATAGAATGTTGTAGAGGGTTTGTTGGAAGGAAGTTGTTATCTGCCTTGATTTATAATACCTGACAAGAGTTAAAAGAAGTTACTATTTCTCTTCTATATAAGCTTTCTAGACAGCAAAGATTCCCTGTCTCCCCAGAATCATTTTCTCTGCTTTGCTTTGAACTTACTTTGTCCGAATTTTTTTTTTTTTTTTAAAGCAAGGGCATCTCCTCTATAAAAGAGGTAAATGCTCTTGGAATCATATTGCATTCTCCTATGTTTATTTCTGCATATTTTATTTTATTGTCACTTTGGCTAATTACATAACTAAGTACTATTTGTTGGGCTGTCACAATCCTATCCTAAGCTGGTACCCAAATCTTCTCTGACAGCTCTTCTGATTTTGCCTTTCCAAGATCAGATCTTAAATTTAGAAAAAAATAAAATAAAAATTTTAGGATATCTTTTCTCTATATTTATTAAATACCTCAACACTGTTATAAGAGCATCATGGGAAGAACAGCCAAATCAGAAGAGACATTCAGCCTCGTCTAGGCTGTTTACATAGGCAAAATGCTATTAATATAAATATTTCAGAAATTGCATGGCTTATGGGAAGACTCTGGAGAATTCTCAGTGCCTTTGCTATTCATAATGTGTTCTTGGCAGGGCGCTGTGGGAGGCTGAGGCGGTGGATTGCCTGAGCTCAGGGGTTCAAGACCATCCTGAGCTGGAGTGAGCCAGAGTGAGACCCCGTCTCTACCCAAAAAGCTGGGCATTGTGACAGGCGTCTGTAGTTCCAGCTACTTGGGAGGCTAAGGGCAAGAAAATCACTTAAGGAAGAAAAGAAAAAAATAATAAAAATTAAAAAAAAAACATCAAACTAAGATGAGTGAAAGCCAGTTGAAAGCAAAATTGAAAAAAGAAACCAGGGCAGTGCCTGTGGCTCAAAGGAGTAGGGCGTTGGCCACATATACCTGAGGTGGTGGGTTCAAACCCAGCGCTGGCCAAAAACTGCAAAAAAGAAAAAAAAAAAATAATAATAATGTGTTCTTAACTTCCAGGGAAATAATCATCAAGCACTTATGACATAGTTACGTACTGTGCCCCAGTAGAGAATGTCACCCTCCTCCATTCTGGTATTATTAGGTACTGTAATAAATAACCTCAGCCTGTCAATCTTATTACTAGACAAGTTTCCTCTTTTCTACACCTGCCTAAAGGCTTTGTGATAAGCTGCAGGTCGCAGTTTGTGTCTTCAACATAGAATGACAAACTCAAAGACTAGAGAAAAAGAACTGTACCAGGTTCTGTGAACTATTTATGCTTCACTTGGGTAAAAGCTTCTGAGCTGGCATGGGATGACCTTCAGACTGAGCTAGCAGACTGAGGATTTCTAGGACTCTTTTGCGTTCAGAAGCAGTTTACCCAAGATCCAGCGGATAAAAATTAATTAAATGGCACTGAAAGAACAGAAAAAGGAAATCTAGTTGTGGTTATTTGTTGGAATACAGGTGATATTATTTTTTTTTGGTTTACTTTAATAGATCCGTGAGGAAGTTCTTTCTCTCTCCTCTTCAACTGTTTCTAACCCTCAGTTTAGCAGATTATACTTTTGTAAGCTAAAATTAAACATTTTTTTATTTTATTTATTTTTTTATTGTTAAATCATAGCTGTGTACATTTGTGCAATCAAGGGATACAATGTGCTGGTTTCATATACAATCTGAAATATTCTCATCAAACTGTTCAACATAGCCTTCATGGCATTTAGTTATTAAATTAGTTATTAAAATTAAACATTTTAAATGGTATCTAAATCTCACTGATGCCCCCCCACCATGATTCAGAAACCAATACTCTCTGAATCTCTTTACTTTCCATGGCAATATAGTTATTTTTATAGAAACAGAAGAATCTATCTTCCTTTTTTTCCAGGATATAATTAGATGAATCAGTTGTGCCAAGGTCCTAGCTGGAGTATCGTTTTATAGAATGATTCTCATTTAATCAGGTGTGACAAGTCCATTTTAAGGAACACCCATGGAGCCAGTGTCTGAACAAAGTTCCCCAAGAATGCTGGCCTGGAACCACTTAGTAAGGAAAGCTGCCTCCTGACAGAAGAGGGAACTTAAAAAATTTGAGACCTCAAGAAGAGAGGAATTCACTCAAATTTACAGGTGCTGTAGGTGACATCTAGTGGAGAGAATGTCTTGGGCTTGGTTTCCTAGCCTTAGGATAGAAGTGGGGTGACCAACTAGGCCCAGTTTGCCCAGAACTTCCCCAGTTTTAGTACTCAAAGTCTCACATCCAGGTGCCCCTTCAGTCGTTGGAAAATGGGAACAGTTGGTCACTAAATAGAAAAACAAACTACAGAAGTTTTAAAAATCTGGTCAAGGGGCGGCACTTGTGGCTCAGTGGGTAGGGCCCTAGCCCCATATACCAAGGGTGGCAGCTTCAAACCCGGCCTCAGCCAAACTGCAACAAAAAAATAGCCGGGCGTTGTGGTGGGTGCCTGTAGTCCCAGCTACTTGGGAGGCTGAGGCAAGAGAATCACCTAAACCCAAAAGCTAGAGGTTGCTGTGAGCTGTGATGCTACAGCACTCTACCAAGGGTGACAAAGTGAGACTCTGTCTCTAAAAAAAAAAAAAAAAAAAAAATCTGGTCTAGGATTCCATCTGAAAACTTCTGGGCAGAAGCGAAAATGGCTCAATACTGTAAATGTCCCCATTTGTAAAGCAAATTCAAGGAGGCCCATATGTTTAGTTTATACCCCTGCTGCACCTATGGAAATAACCAGACCCAACCTCATATTATACACACTCTGGCAATAAGTTTGTGAACTTGCCACAGTACAATTATGTTGACAGCACTATACAAACAACTTGGTAAGGCTTCATAACCTTGGTATATCAGTGTCTCACAGCAGTGTTCATGTCCACATCTGGCAGTGTCTTGCTGAGTGGTGTTCATTATTGTTGTTGTGTGTTTTTGTGGGCTGTCTTGAGAATGTTGGAGCTTGAATTAGAATAATGAACAAACAGTAAATTTCTTGTTAAACTTGACAAGAGTGGAAGTGAAATCAGGGACATGTTAGTCTAAATTTATGGGGGTAATGCCATGAAGAAAATGGCAGTGTACAAATGGATTAGACATTTTCCTGAGGGGGAAAAAAGCATCACTGATGAAGAGAGATCAGGGCAGTCAGTAACAAGCAGAACTGAAGAAAACATTGGAGAAATTCATCAAATTCTGTGTCAAAATCATTGGCTGACAGTGAGAAGTATAGAATACCAAGTAAACATCTATGGAGAAATAGGAAAATCTTAAATGAAAACCTTGGCATGAGAAAAGTGTGGCTCTTGCATCACAATGCACCAGCTCACTCAGCACTGTCTGTAAGGGAGTTTTTAGCCAGTAAACAAATATATGTATTGGAACACCCTCCCTACTCACCTAATATGGCTCCCAGTGATTTTTTTCCTTTACCTGAAGGTAAAGAAAATACTGAAAAGATGACATTCAGGACAACAAGGGTAATATGACAACAGCTCTGATGGCCATGCTAGTTTCAAAATTGAATTCCAAAATTATTCTGAAGGGTGGACTAGACACTGCCATCAGTGCATAGCTTCCCAAGGGTAGTATTTTGAAGGTGACCACAGTGACATTCAGCGATGAGGTATGTAGTACTTTTTCAAGGATGAGTTCATGAACGTAATTGTCAGATCTTGTACATTAAGAAAAAACTATGGAGATGATTTATGCTCACAGAAAAATTATTTAAAACTTGGAAATAAGGCAAAAAGGTAGACAGCACACTCTTTCAATGTTATATAGAAGCAGGGACTACATAAGCATTGTTTAGACTAGAGAAATGGACTTAGTTCATTTCATTATTTTATCTTTAATTAAAAGTCCAAGACTTACTGAAGTTACTTTTAACTTGTAGATTTTTGTCCAGGATACGTGAAAATAATTTTCATCTGGTAGGAAAGATAGCCTTACAGATTTATAGACTGTTGGATATTAGCCATTTTAAAAATTGAATATAACAATCTTATCTTAACACTTTTCCATCAAATCACCTATAAATATCCCAGTTTCTCAAATGGCTTTTGAACCATCTTACTGGTTCCCTCATTAATTATTAATAAGTAATTCATTAGATAAGAATTTTGATAAATGTTTATTTTATATTATTTTTTGAGACAGAGTCTCACTTTGTCACTCTTGGTAGACAGCCATGACGTGATAGCTCAAACTCTTGGGCTCAAGCCTTCCCCTTGTCTCAGCCTCCCGAGTAGCTGGGACTATAAGCACCCACCACAAAGCCCAGCTATATTTTTAGAGGCAGGGTCTTGCACTTGCTCAAGCTGGTCTCAAACTCATGAGCTCAGGCAACCTGCCTCGGCCTCCAAAAGTGCTAGGATTACAGGCATGAGCCACCGCATCCTTTTGATTTTATATTTACTCAAAAGTCTGTCTTTCTTTCTTTCTTTCTTTCTTTCTTTCTTTCTTTCTTTCTTTCTTTCTTTCTTTCTTTCTTTTTTTTTTTGAGGCAGAGTCTCACTCTGTTGTCCAGGCTAGAATATAGTAGTGTCATCATAGCTCACTGCAGCCTCAAACTCCAGGGTTCAAGAGATCCTCTTGCCTTGACCTTGGCCTTCCAGGTAGCTAAGGCTACAGATGTGCACCACTATGGCCTGGCTCATTTTCTTTTGTTGTTGTTGAGAGATGGGTTCTCGCTATGTTGCTGTCCAGGCTAGTCTCAAACTCATGACCTCAACTGATCCTGTTCTTTCAGCCTCCCAAAATGCTGAGATTATAGGTGTGAGCCACTGCATTTGGCCACATTTAAGAAAATTTTTTTTAGGACGATGCCTGTGGCTCAGTGAGTAGGGCACCGGCCTCATATACTGAGAGTGCTGCCAAACCCAGCCCTGGCCAAACTACAGTAACAACAATAAAAAAAATAGCCGGGTGTTGAGGCAGGCACCTATAATCCCAGGTACTCAGGAGGCTGAGGCAAGAGAATTGCCTAAGCCCAAGAGCTGGAGGTTGCTGTGAGTTCTGATGCCACGGCACTCTACCAAGGGCAACAAAGTGAGATTCTGTCTCAAAAAAAAAAAAAAAAAAAAAGTTGTTTTTTTTTTAATTATATTTTAACAACAGCTATTCACACACTGTTGTGTCCTTGAGGAATGGATTATAGGGTCAGACTGATGAGTAAAGAACAAAATCTGGAGCATAGAGGAGCATCTGGGGAAGAGAACAGGCCCAGAGGGACACCTGCAACCCACATGGGCACTTCTGCAGTGAATGGGGAGAAACCAAAGAAAAATTGGTCTAGGCCGTAGCCTAAGACTCCTTATTGGAACACAACCATGGCTGGCATTATGTTCCACTGAAGTTTGCAGTCATCAGCATGGTTTGATTTCTAGGACTCTGACTATTCCCCAAGAAAAACCTCTGCTCAATGGGCCTAAATTATATACCATTTGCACATCACTTCTTTGGTTTAAAATCCTTTCCCTTGTTCTGGAGGAGGGCACACATAAAGCCTTACCAGTAATTTACATGTTCATATAAATAAATTACTAGCCATTTCTGAGAATAAATTTTAGATGAGAGAAAGGGGAAGCAAGAGATAAGTGTTGCCTTCCTGAGATAGGAAGTCCTGGGAGGCTGCAGAAAAGGGATTCAAGGGGTCAGGTGGGGCCCTTGGCTCACCGCCAGGTCCTCACGGGTGACAAAGCCCCTCTCCGTGGCACCACAGTCCTGGAGGAAGCTCTGCAGTTCTGCAGCTGCCTGAGAGGACCAGGACTCTGGCTCTGGAGCCAAAGGGGCATCTTGGCCATCAGCTGGCTCTCTTGTCTGACGCCGGCGGCTGGAGCCCAACCTCCGGGCTTTTCGAGGCACTTGCTGTCCACTGTCCATGGTGCTTTGGCCCTGGGGACAGAGAATCAGTAAGGGAGAACTGAGATGCTGAACTGTCAAGCCCTCTAATAGCTCAAACCCCTCTATGTCTTCCTATCATCCCTGAAAGAAACCTGCCATGGCTGACAAATCCCCACCTGATCCATCCTGCCAGGTCTCTGACCTCATCTCCCACACACTCATGGCCTCCAGCACATCCTGCTCCGGGACTGTGCCCTTTCTAAGGTCCCCCTGCCTGGAACACCCTTCCCCAGCTGCCCTCATGCCCTCCTCTCCTTCAGGTCTCTGCTCAACGATCAAAAGTCTTCTCATCTTGGATGATGAGAAAAAAGAAAAAAAGTCTCTGACAGATAAAACGACTCTGCAGAATATGCCCTATTTTTTGACCTGGAGAGTAGTTACACAGAGTTTTCCAAGACCTCTGTGTCTGAAGGGCCAGAAGCAGCTTCCTGAGCCACCTCTCCACTGCTCCTCTGGTTCATTTCCTCACAACTCAGCTGTATTAAAAGGACTGATTCTCACTTTTTTTTTTTTTTTTTCCTTTTTTGAGACAGAATCTCACCCTGTCACCCTGGGTAGAGTTCCCTGGCATCATCATAGCTCACAGCAACCTCAAACTCTTGGGTTCAAGAGATCCTCTTGTCTCAGCTTCCAGAGTAGCTGGGACTACAGGCACCCACCATAACACCCAGCTAGTTATTCCATTTTTAGTAGAGGTGGGTCTTGCTCTTGCTCAGGATGCTCTCGAACTCCTGAGCTCAAAGGATTCACCCACCTTGGCCTCCCAGGGTGCTAGGATTATAGGTGTGAGCCACTGCCCGTGCCCAGCTAAGAGGACTGATTCTAGCCTGCTGGGAGGGGAGCCCTCCACCAACACCTCCCCCTCTCAGCCTCCCCTCCCTTCCAATAGCGTCTCTCCCCAGCACTGTTTCTCTATTCCCTCCACATACACAGCTGGGAATCAGTAGCTCCCTCCTGTGGTTCTTAGGGTCCTACATGACCACCATGATGGCAGTCGTGATGACCATGGCTGTGCTTCATTCTTCCCACCTCCATGGCCTTGCAACTGACCAACCCACTAGAGATCCTGGAATGCCTGATTGCCTCCCACCCTTGCTCTCTTTGCCCCAAACTCCCCAGCTCTCTCACCTCTGTGCCTAGCTAGTACCTTCTCCTTCCTCACCTTAGAGGCTGGCTTCCCTACAGTCACCCCCCACAGTCAAGCTGGGCCCAGTGCCCCTTTGTCTGTGACCATGCAATGGTTTAAACACATCCCAAAGGTCATGTGTTAGAAACTTTGTCCCCAGTGAGGCAGTGTTGGGAGGTGGGCCAAATGGGAGGTGTTTGGGTCATAGGAACATTGCCTTCCTGAGTGGATTAATGTTATTATGGATTCCTTATAAAAGGATGAATTCAGCCCCCTCTTGCTCCAGGCCCTCTCTTGCCCTTTTGCCTTCTACCATGGGATGACACCACAAGAAGGCCCTCTCCAGATGCTAGCCCTTCTATGTTGGACTTCCTAGCTTCCAGAACTGTGAGGGAGTAAGTCTCTGTCCTGTGCACATTGCTCATTCTGTAGTGTTCTGTTACATCAGCATAAAGTAAACTTCTTCCTCCAAGGCCCCAAGATCCCAGGCTCCCCCTGGGATGTCTCTGTGTGCCTTGGTCCATACTGCTCCCAGCCCCTTAGCATACCGTAGGTGTTTGAGTAAGGATTTCCAAATAGGTTAATTGGGGCCCCTTCAACTGAAGATCAATGGATAAGAATTTCAATGGATAAGGATTCATCTAGGTGAAAGGGAGGCTGGGTCTGGAAGGGCCTACCCAGGCCTGCTCTTAGAGGAAGACGTCTAGGGCACAAAACTGTATATGACAGGAAGGACTTATGTCCAGGTGGTCAGGGCAGCTTCTTGCAGTCAGTGGGACTTGAGAAAGTTCTAAAGGAGGCAGGTAGGATTTAGAAGCAGTGACCAGTGTGTGTGAAGGAGCCAAGGCAGCAGAGCGAGGCTGTGCCAGGAACAGGGAGAACTTGCCCCCTCAGGGCTTTCTCTCTGGGGTCAACGGCCACAGACAGGCTGAGTGCGGTGGCCAGAAGGTTTTGCTTCGCATGATGGGCTTAGTCCTAGAGGGCTGGATTCACTGACCTAGCCTCCCATTGGGTAAGTTTCCTCCCACAGGCTGGCTGCACATGATTTGGATGAAGCAATTCCTTACCCTGGTGAGGCCCTAACTTCAAAGTGAAGTAGAGTCAGTCTCTGTCTCTTTCTATCTCTCTGTCTCTCTCTCTCCCCCTCCTTCAAAGTCTGCTTCACATGGAACTTTAAGATCATAAGTTTAAAACTGCAGTGATGTGATGGAGTCAGATACGAGGGGCTTATGAGAGCCAATTGCACACATCTTTCCCTAACTCAGTGGCTTTGCAATCAGCCTCTGTGGGAGTATTTACACCATGGGAATTGGCAAATGCTGCAAATCAGGGCACCGGCCCCCACCAAATAGTTACCAGCACATCTCTTCTGAGAAAACTTCTTCTGCCCCAGCCATTTCCAAGCTCTATCACTTAAGTGATAAGCATTTACTAAGCACCAACTGAATGCTAACACAATGCTGTGCAGGCCTCCTGTGGTCCATATGTGTCCTTTAGATAAATTAAGAAAAGGCCCTTCTTCCTCTTGGCAGACACTGCCCAGTGCCAGGCCTAACGGTTTGACAAGTAGAATATGGACTGGATTTCATTCTCCACTTGTGCAGACACAACCTGCACACTTAAGTGGAGCCCTTGGCCCTGTAAATACAGGTGTTTCTAAGTCCTGGTCTCCCCCAGAGGCACTCAGAGCCTCACCTGAGAAGACACAAACGTAATTACAGTGCAGCGTGGAAGGGGCAGCAGACCAGTGTGTCAAGTGCTAGGAGAGCACTGAAAAAGGAGCATGAGGGCTTCCTGGGGAGGTGACATGGCCTACCAGTGACCTCCAGGGCAGGAGAGATCACGCTTGCCTTTTTTTTTTTTTTTTTCCAGTTTTTGGCCAGGGCTGGGTTTGAACCTGCCACCTCAGGCATATGGGGCCTCCTTTGAGCCACAGGTGCCACCCTGGAGAGATCATGCTTAACCCTGGAAGCTCTCATGGGACCCAGTCTTGCTCTGGACAAGTACTGTGCTCTCAACTCCTTACTACTTCTTTTGCTGATTCACATTATCCTCGAGAATGTGGGACTTTCTTCTAGACAACTGAATAGACTCCTTAAAAATGCTGAAAAAAGAAAAAGATAGGGAGGAGGCCAGGGGAGTGGCTCACCCCTTTAATCCTAGCACTCTAGGAGGCCAAGGTGGGTGGATTGCCTGAGCTCACAGGTTTGAGACCAGGCTGAGCCAGAGCGAGACCTCATCTCTAAAAATAGCCAGGCATTGTGGCAGGTGCCTATAGTCCCAGCTACTTGGGAGGCTGAGGCAAGAGAACTCTTGGCAGGGTAAGACCAAGAATTTGAGATTGCTGTGAGCTGTGACACCACGGCACTCTACCAAGGGCAACAAAGGGAGACTCTGTCTCAAAAAAAAAAAAAAAGAGAGAGAGATAAGCAGGAGATAGTGCTATCTCTAAGAGACTAAAAAGAAATAACACCTAAATATAATGTGTGGTCCTTCATTAGATTCTACTTTGGAAAAAGAAAAAACAGGAATAAGAAATTTTGGGGGGAAACTGGGGAAATATGAAAATGGAATATATACTAGATGATATTAAGCAAAGTGGAATTTCTTAGGTGTGATAAAGGTTAGTTGTAGTCATGTAGGAGGCTCTCCTCATCTTTAAAAGATGAGACGGAGTAGGTAGGGATGAAGTGTATCATGGCTACAATTTACTTTCAAATGGTTCCAAATAAATGTCTAAGCAAATAAACATAAAATGTGTACACGCATATGGAGAAAGAGAGTGCAAAGAGGGGAAATGTCAGCCATCAGTACAATAACATTCACTATACTCTTTGCTCAAGTCCTCTGTAGATTTGAACATCTTTCTGATTAAAACAGGGAGGAAAAAAAGCCAAGAATGACATTACAAAGATTTGAATAGGGAAGTCCCCATGCTAATGTATCCGTCCTTCCCCCAGTGTCCCCTACCCCCAACTCACCCCCACATTGCTCCACAGAAACAATGGCCAGAGAGGCACCCCTCCTTGGGCCACATCTGTCCACATCCCAAAAGCCAGCATCCATCTCCACTCACTATCCCCCTAAGAAGCAGATCCTCTTCCTCCATGACCCTGTGATGCTTCAGTGGCTAATGTGGTTTGGCCTGGCAGCTCCAGCCTGTGGGTTACAATCAAGGAAAGACTCACTGAGCTTCAGTGCTGAAAGGAGGTAAGTCTACTCCCTTGACCTAGAGAGGTTGCAAAAGTGGCCCAGGAGAGTAAGTGACTTCCTAGTGCTCTGAAGTCAGACCTCTGTCTCTCGCAGCTCTCATTAAGTCACTTAATGTCTCTGTCCTGAGTTTCCTCACTGGAAATACAGTGGAACCTCCCTAGTTGACCACCTCCCTACATCGACTACTTCCTTAAGTTGACCTAATTTTCATAGACCGGACATGTACCACACGTACATATCAGTACAGTAGACCTAGTTCCTTATGTTAACCAGTTTGTTACACTCCCTTGGGTGGTCAATTTACAGAGGTTCTACTGATAGGATAATATCTACCACCCAGGGTAGATGAGGATTAGACAAGATAGAGCTGAAACACCATTTCCCCTTCCCCAGCATGGCCCATCTCCCTTTCCTGCTTTATTTTTTCTTAGCATTTCCCAGAATCAAGTCTTTTCCTCATTTATTTTATAAATTTTCCATCTGCTGTTACTAAAATGTAAGCCTCGTGTGAGTAGGGAGTTCGCTCTTGTTTTCACTGCTGTCTCCCAAATGCCTAGAGCAGTGCTTGGCATACAGCTGGTGCTCAGCAAATATTTGTTGAATATATAATCCATGTTAAGCACTTACAACTTTGCCTAGCATACAATGACTACTGGGTAAAGGTAGCAATGACAACAGTGGTGATGACATTGTTGAGGGTAAAATTCTATTTAAGCCACATAAAAGCTGAGGACTGCACAGATACAATTTATCCCCATTTTACAGATGAGGAAATGGAGGGGAGCTCTAAGAAAGAGGCAGAGTGGCCTGCCCGGGCTATGATGTTGTCAGTAGTAGAATTGGAACCATATTTTGCTCTCTTGGGTGGTCTTGGGGTGGACTTCCCCGAGACCACTTCCTGGGGAGGTAGCTCCTCAGTGGACAGAAGGCCCCTCTGGGGATCATTAATGCCCAGTAGAGCAATCCTGGGTGGGACAAGAGCTTAGGAGCAGGGCAATGTGGTAAGACCTAGTCACAGTACTTGGAAACTCAGAGCAGTTTCACATGTACTTCCGGCGACAGAGATAACATGTGCGTGGCAACAAGATAAGATTCCCAGCACAGAAATAAGTTTCCTGCAGCCACAACCTGGGACGCGGGGTGCTCGTCACATTGCTTAAAGGGAGCTCCTGACCAACCTGCACCTCTACAGCCCATTTCCAGCAGTTGTCTGCCATTTTATAAGGAAGCAGCATTTTCTGGGCACCTCACCCAGCACCCACGCTGCCATGGGCCTCAGTATCTGCCCTCTTGGCTGGTCAGTTCTTCTCTCCCAGAGGGACACTCAATGGCCCCTTCCTTGTCTTTCAGGTGACTTGGGGCAAAGAGGCAGCAGGTGCCCTACAGCCCTCACTGCCTCAAAGTTTGTCACTTGTAACCATCAATCAAGATGTGGCACCCCACCCCTCACGTTCTGATCAGTCACAGCACTCCTTATAGTATTACAGCATACCCTAAAAACATCTGTGCCCCCTTCATGGACACTTAGAGACAGCAGGAACATCCTTCAGTCAATCTATCAATGTGCACACGAGCACGTGCATGGACATTCACACAACCTCTTAAGCCATCAGCCCGAAATCCCTCACCATCAGCCTCACAGTTAGACAACACCCTTCCCTGCCCTGCAGCATGTGCAAAGGGCCCTTTGTAGTCAGCCAGCAGGGCACCCCTCTGCCAGCACTCCTCTCCTCCCCCACATTCCCCTTAGTGGACCATCATACCTTATGCCCCAACAGTCAGAGACCCCCTCGTAGCCAGACACACACCAACAGCCCCTCAGCACTACCGCCTCTCCCCACATTCCTCATTTACAAAATCACACAAAGCAAATGGATTCCTCCCTGAGGGTCTGGGTTAGGAGAAGTGGAAGCCGTATATGAAGGATGTGGTGGGGGCAGCCTCAGAATCACAGCCTGGTGCTTTCTGGTGCTTCAGGCCTTCCCCATCTCCTCCACTCTTTTGTCAAAGGGGCTGGTAACAGAGTCTACCCGGCATGCCACTGACTTCGCTCACTATAAATAATAGCCATGGTCACTGAACTAAAACTACCCAAGTCGGTGGTGGGCCTAAGAGACCACCTAGTGCTTGTTCTAGTTTACCTACTTAACCTCCCTCCTCCCCAAACTAACTGAGAGAGAAACTGAGGCTCTGAGAAGCCAGGTGACTTGTCCAAGGTCACACAGACATTTAAGGGTCGTCTTTGGCCCAAGTGCCCTACACTGCCCTTCATTAAGCCATGCAAAGAACTCCAAATGCATAAGAAAAGAGGGCTCCACCCTTGCACCCAAGTCATAGAGCTGGACAGGGACCATAGCTCTCTTCCCATCCTCATCCTCCAAAGAAAAAGAAGAGTTGCAACACTGGGGTAACTCCCACCTCTCACAGGCTCCCAGTTGTACACGCAGCCCTGCACTCCTGGAGCTGGTAAACGAGGTAGCCACTGCCCTGTGGAGCCCCGGAGCTCTGGGACTGTTAACAGTCTTGTCTCTTGCTTAATCACCCTTTCCGTTCCCCAGCAAACCAATCTTCTGTGCTCATCTAGGGGACTTCCTGTGCAAGCAGACTCTGGCTATCCTTTCACAATCTTGCCTGGTACCCTTGCCCCAGTATCTTGGAAATGGAGGATGCTAGAACTGGCAAGGAAGCCCTTCTAAGTAGAGGCTCCAAAGAGTGAGGTAGACTGCTGAAGGTCACCTGGTTCTTAGTGACACTGCAAGAACTTGGGCCTAAGTCTCTGATCCCAGCTAGCATCTTGATGAGCATGGTGGTGGCTAACACAGGGCATGTGCAATGCTCTGGGGAAAACACATACCCTGCCTCACTTCAAACCCTCACTGTCAGGTGGTGTCTTTGAACCTCAGAGGAGGCTAACATCTAAATAACTTTTTAGGAAACATTCTAACCTGATACCAAAATATATTATAGAGCTACAACCCTTAGAACAGTGTGGTATTAGAACATGAATATAGGTGGATGAACCAGTAGAACAGAATAAAGAATCGACAGTAGATAGGAACAGACTCAAATATACAGGAGAACTTAGTGTATGATAAAGGTGCCATGTCCAATCATTGAAAAAAAGATAGTTTATTCAATAAACTGTGTTGGGAGAATGAGCTGAGTACTTGCAAAAAAACAAAATTAGAGTTCTAATTCTAATATTTCAGATGATCAAAGGTATAAGAATTTTAAAAATCACAAAATTCTACATTGTTTGGAATTTACTTTAAAATAATTGAAGGGTGGAGAGTGGAAGTATGAATTGGGCATCGATGAAATAAGACCCGTTATATTTTTTTCGCTACTTTTCTGAGTGTTTGAACAAATGCCATCTTGGATCAGGCAAGGCTTTTCCAGGTACATCACAAAGCATCAAGCATCAGAAACAAGAAAAGAAAAGACTGTGATATTCAACTATATAGACATGTTTAAAAAGCAAAACAATTGAATGGCAAAAAGTCACCACTGACAAGTTAAAAGGCAAACAAACTGTAAAAAAAAGGTCACATAGCAAGCCAGGCGTGGTGGTTCATACCTGTAATCCTAGCACTCTCGGAGGCCAAGGCAGGCGGATTGCTTGAACTCAGGAGTTGAACACCAGCCTGAGCAAGAACAAGACCCTGTCTCTACTAAAAATAGAAAAACTAGCCAGGTGAAGTGGCAGGTACCTATAGTCCCAGGTACTTGGGAGGCTGAGACACGAGGATCGCCCAAGCCAAAGAATTTGAGGTTGCAGTGAGCTACAACACTACAGCACTCTAGCCTGGGCAATGGAGTGAAACTCTGTCTAAATAAATAAATAAATTTCATTATTTATTGTATCACAGAAAATAAGCTAATTTCCTATCTCTATAAAGAGCTCGTACAGATTAGGGAAAGAACAATAATGTATTAGAGAAATTGGTACTATATATTAACAGACAATTCATGGAGAAAGAAATACCAATGACCTTTAAACATAAGAAATGTTTACTCTTATAATAAGAGAATAAAAACTACAATGAGTAAAAAATAAAAGTTTAAAAACTACAATGAGGTATTATTTTCAGCTATCCAATTGGTAAAACTTTAAAAATATTGATGCATTATATTATAAAGGTTGTGGGAAAACACTTTCACCAATTGTTGGTAAGAACACACATTGGCACACCTTTTAGGAAAAAAAAATTGTACTATCAACATTTAAGATGCAAACATCTTTTTACTGAGCAATTTCACTTCCAGTCATTTATCCCACAAATGATATACAGTGAGACAATATAGAAGGACATTCATTACAACATTGTGGTAGCAAAGGATTGGAAACAACCTAAATTTTCATCAACAGGGAACTGAAGCCAGGAGCAATGGCACACACCTATAGTCCCAGCTACTTGGAAGGCTGCCGTGGGAAGATTCCTTGAGGTCCAGACTTAGGAACCAGTTTGGGAAATAGAGAGAAAGATAAAATAGTGAACTGGTTAAATAAGCTCTGAGATATCCAGACAATGTCATGTTATACAGCTGTGAAGAAAATGAGAAAGATCCACATGGATTGATATGGACTGACCTTCATGACACAGCACTGAATTTTAAAAAATACAGAGGCAGCACCCTTAGCTCAGAGGGTAGGGTACCAGCCATGTACACCAAGGCAGGCAGGTTTGAACCCAGGCTGGGCCTGCTAAACAACAATGACAAATACAACAAAAAAACAGCTGGGTGTTGTGGCTGGTGCTTATAGTCCCAACTACTCAGGAGGCTGAGGCAAGAGAATCACTTAAGCCCAAGAGTTACAGGTTGCTGTGAGCTGTAATGCCACAGCACTCTACCGAGTGACAAAATGAGACTCTGTCTCAAAAAAATAAATAAATAAATAAAAATTTAAAAAAGTACATGGCCCGGTGCCTGCGGCTCAAGCAGCTAAGGCGCCAGCCACATACACCTGAGTTGGCAGGTTCGAATTCAGCCCGGGCCCACCAACAACAATGGCTGCAACCAAAAAAAAAATAGCCAGGCATTGTGGTGGGCACCTGTAGTCCCAGCTAGTTGGGAGGCGGAGGCAGGAGAATCGCTTGAGCCCAGGAGTTGGAGGTTGCTGTGAGCTGTGATGCAACTGTACTCAACCCAGGGCGACAGCTTGAGGCTCTGTTTCAAATAAATAAATAAATAAGTACAGAATAGTTGAAAATAGTGTGCTTTGTATGAAGAAAAACGTCTGTGTGTATGAACTTTATGCAATAGATATACCAACACATTCACATATGTTAATAAATGCATAGAATATTTCTGACAGAAATAGTTACTACAAGAAACTAGTCACAGTTGGGCTGGAGAGAAGTGTAGGATGAAGAAGGAGGAAGGTTTATGTTTCACTGTTTACTTTATACATATTTTATATTCTGTACCATCTTTGCATATTACCTATTCAAAAGTAAATTTAAGAATAACTTATAGAGAGAGAGAATGATGAAGGAAAAATAGTGAAACGTTAACATTTAGGATCTGTTGGCAAAGGGTATATGGGGATTATTTTACTGTTTTTTTGCAACTTTTCCATCTGGTTGAAATTACTTCCAACAAAAAAAATAATTTTTTTTGTCTAAAGTTTTTCTTTTAATACTAAATAAGTTAATTCCTTTCCACAACAAAAAAAAATTTTAAATGTAATTGCTAACCCAATGACTATTCTCACAACCAGCCATCCCTTTCATCCCCTTTTACAGCTGAGGAAAATGGTACTCGGAGAGTTTCTAGGGCCTAATTAAAATAAACAAGGCATTCATTTATTTCTTCAACAAATATTTATTGAGTACTACTATGTGCTGGATACTGTGCTAGGCCTGGAGGATACAAAAGTGGGAAAAAAGGTAAAATAATGTCCGAGAACATTAAGTTATATAAAGAAAAGTAAAGCAGACTGAAAGGATAGGATGGTGGTGGAGGGTGAATTTGAGATAGGCTTTCAGGGGAAGGCCTACTCGTGCAGGTGATCTTGGAATAGAACATGTAAGAAAGATCTGAAAGAAGAGTGTTCAGGGAAAGGGAACCGTGAGTGCAAAGGTCCTGAGGCAGAAGCATGCTGTAGGGAGGAAGAGACCTGTGTGGCTGGGGCGTATAGGAGAGGGATGATGGAGGACATGAGGCTGTGTAGGGGCCTTACTCTAAGTGAGATGCATGTTCCAGATTAGGTTTCAAAGGAATTCTTCAGGAAGATTTCATCCTGGAGAGTAGACTGCACTGGGCAAAGGGAGAAGTGGGGAGACCAGTGGGGAGGCTATCACAATAATCCAGACGAGAGATGATGGCTTGAACCCGGAGGGCAGCGATGGAAGTGATGATTACAGGTGACTGGACTCTGGATATGTATCTAATATTGCCAACAGAGTTTGCTGCTGGGTTTGGGGAAATGTAACAAATCCAGGACCTTCTTTCCAGCAAGGGGCTCTCTCTGCTTTCCAAAAACAGAGTTTGGATTTTTAAGACCCAACCTCAGGATCTGGAGGCATCATCAGTTTTTGCCTCACCCTCACCCCCAGCTCCTGACCTTGGAAATGAAAGGGGTGTGGAGAAGGCTGGGTGGCCACACCCTCTCTGATGGAACCTGGGTGCCATGGACTCTTGTGGGTGGTGAGAGCTCAGCCAGCCTTCGTCCTCAGTGGCAGGCCCAGGGGAGAAACCTGCCCAGACATAACAAGTGCTAAGAAAAAAAATTAAACCCAGGCAATTTTGGAAACAGTGGGGCTGATTTTAAAATGCAGTGTTGCTGGGTTTAAAAACACTGAGCTCAGACTCTAGGTTTTGAAAACAAAATTAACGAACACATATCAAAGGCAGTGAGGCTGTTTTACAATTAGGAAAGTTTTCAAATTCATTAATTTTAAATTCCCCACAGATGCTTGAATTGCCTTCACAGTTTGGTAAATCGTGAAGCAAGATACATTCTGGCTGGGTGCATCAGCGAGAACTGAGGCTGGATCCAGGAGACCCAGGCTTCCCTGCCACTGGCTGCGGGCTCCAAAATGTCTCAAGAAGGAGCCTGGGTGAGTGGGCAATCCCACAGGAAGGAAGCCGGGCCGGGGAGTGTGTATTGGAGGTGCCTTTGTGTGGTGCTTTACATAAGGTGAGAAAACTGAAGTCACACCAAAGCCTGAGGAGGGGCACAGAAGGAGATGAGTTCTCCTGGCGTCCCCTTAGAATTACCATGGTGAGCGTGGCCCTGGGTGAGGCACTCCCCCTCTGGTTTATGGAGCAGGCAGTGTGATCCGGAGATTTGGAATCATCAACCTGAATGTCCTGGCTCCTCCCCACTTCCTAGGGGCATGACCTCAGGCACTTGTGTTCACCTAAAGCTTTGGTGGATAGTTCCTGGCAGGCTAAGAACTTCCCACCTCAAATGGCAGCATTCCCCCACACACCCCCCACCCCCGGTTTTGTCAGCACCACAAGAATTTGTCCTACCCTTGAGAACCAACTTGAAATGGGCCCTTGAGGCAGCCCTAACTCAGTGACGGACACTCAAAGTTCTATAGACAATGGGTAAAACAATGGGTGTGTCTGCATCCCGGTGAAACTTTATACACAAAAACAGGGAGCTGGTTCATGGAGTCGTGGTTTGCCTACTGCTGTTCTGGGTAGACGTATCCCAGAGAGCCCCTCCACACAGTGCCTACCACATGGTTTTCTCAGATACTCTCTAGCAGGTCGAAGCCCCAGTAGAACTTGCTCACCAACACCTTTATGGGCTTTTTCCTTTTCTTTCTCACATTCTTTACTTTTCTGCATGTACTTCCAGGGACGACCTCCCAAGTAAACCACCTGCACATAAGTCCTTGTTCCAGGGTGCTTTGGTCAAGCAGGGAATAGCACAATAGGTACCAGAAATGGCAGAAAGCAGAACGGGCTTCTGATAACAGATTCCTTATCAGGAGGTGACAGTGAGGACCCAAATGTTTTATTGAGTGTTGATAAGCCCTGGCAGGCTGCAGCATCACAATGTCCAAGACTTAGCTATGTGTGGAGCTGTGATGGAGGTGAGGTACAGGCAGAATTCCAGGGGCACAGGTATCTAATGCTTGAAAGATACAGGGCAATAGTAATTATAAGGACTGTGGAGTTGGTTGGCTTTTGTTAACTGCCCTCTAAGCCTTGAAGGAAGAGAATGACAGGCTCAAGTCAGAGCTTGCTGTGGGAGACAGGGAAACTCCATAGCAGCATTCTCATCTCTGTGCCCCAGAGACAGGGCATGCTGAAAACCAGGCCCAGGATCTGATTAGACAAGCGGTGGCGCTGCAAGGGAGACTGAGTCACAGCCTCAGCCGACCTACTCTCTGTAGGGAAAGAATGGGTGCTAAGACCCGGATGGAGATAAGGGGGGAATGCACTGGAGAACCTCGTATACTCAGCTTCCCCGGAGCCCTCCAGGCCTGCACAAGTGCCCCCTCTCTTGCTAGAGGAGAACAATCTCCCATTACCTGATGACCACATAGAGGACCCACCAGAGGGGGCTGCCTCCCAAGGTGATCCTCATCTTCCTCAAGAACCATCCCTCCTTCCTTCACTGCCTCTAGACCTGAGTCAGCAAACGTTTTCTTAAAGGGCAAGATATTTGCCACATAGTCTCTGTTGCAAGTACTCAATTCTACTTTTGCACTACTTCACAGTGCAAAAACAACTACAGACAATGGGTAAAAAAGTGTGTGTGTCTGCATCCCCGGGAAACTTTATATACAAAAACAGGGAGCTGGTTCATGGAGTCATGGGTTGCCTACTGCTGTTCTAAACCATAATTAGGGTTAGGTCTTTTATTTTTATATGTAAAAAATGCTTTTATGACCTGTTATCACCTAAAATAATGCATCATATAATTTTCAAGAATGTGTTCTTTGACTTCTAACCTCTGCTCTTCTTTAGAAATACCCTTGCTGGCTCTGTGCCTGTAGCTCAAGCAGCTAGGGCACCAGCCACATACACTGGAGCTGGCAGGTTCGAATCTAGCTTGGGCCTGCCAAACAACAATGACAACTACAACCAAAATATAGCCGAGCATTGTGGCAGACACCTGTAGTCCTAGCTACTTGGGAGGCTGAGGCAAGAGAATGGCTTAAGCCCAAGAGTTTGAGGTTGCTATGAGCTGTGATGCAACGGCACTCTACCCAGAGTGACAGCTTGAGAATCTGTCTTAAAAAAAAAAAAAAAAAATTACCCTTGCTGCAGTCAGCAGCTCCTTGTTAATGATTCTCACAGCATTTGTCTTGGACTCTTCTGCTAATTGATGAACAAACAGTAAACGTCTCAGATGGGCCAGCAAGTCACCATTTTTCTCCAGACAAAGGTGAGGCTTCTGTTGCTTTAAGACCCACTTTACTGAGCTGTGGGAAGCCCACCCCTTTATCTGCGTCCTCTGGGAGTCTATGGTCCCTGTCAGGCAGCAGCCTCAGCTTCAAAGGCCTCTCCACACCACACACAAGCTCACTGCCACTGGGCTTGGTTCTGGTCTTAACATTTCCCAATGGTCCCTATTACTGGAGGAAATAGTTTATTCACCCAAAAAGCTACTGGTCTGGCTGATACATATTAGTAGGAATAGACAAACATATATGGGATATCCTGGGAGTTTTTGTGAGGGCACATCCTGGCAAGACCACCTGGAGCTGCTCTTAACACCTGCTGAATTGGTCCTTAAAGCTTAGACACATTGAGACTTACTGTTAATGAAGTGACAATGCTGGGACTGCCTTGGAAGAGTACTAGGGAGGGGTTAGGAAGGTCAGAGAGAAGCCAGAAGACCTTCCCTTCTCAAAGCAATGAAGAACACACTAGCCAGAGGAGCTCAGTGAGGGCTGTCTTCTGTAGGCCAGGTTGATTGAGGAGGTGTTGCCATGGAATGAATGCCAAGGCCACTGTTGACGGAGATACTGAGACTCTGGAAGAGCAGAGATCGCATTAATCCTTAGAGGCAAGGTGGAAACGATTACCATGACAGGCAACAAGGCCTGTGTGGTAACCAGAGGTCCTCAGTCTGCAGGGCTCTGTAATAGTGTCCCTAGGGTAAGAGAGGTGAGCATATAATGAGAGTATTGCTTAACCTAATCACAAAAGATCAAGGGCGAGTGGGCTGAGACTGATGTCACAACAGAAAATTGCAGTCTCTCACTTATTTTCCACCTTTAAACCAGTTCTCAGACCCAGGACCCACTGATTAAAGAGAAAGACCCATAATGTCACTGTAAGCATATAAAATAAGTATTTCCCCCATTCTTCGCCAAAGTAGCCTCTGGTTATTTACCAGAATAGCTGTACAGTCTGGAAAAGTGGACAACTAGATCTTTTGAGATCTGTTGGATCCAGGGTCAGAACTTGCACTGCATCTAAGTGACCCAAGATGCCATTACAGCCTCCTGGGGGGAAGGGGGGACATATGAGCCCAGGTGATAAATGGGGTCCTAGCCAAGTTTATCTCAGAATGGATCTACCCTGTGGATTATTTCCTGGCTCCTGAGTGCAAATTAGGATGGATGGGCTTAGCAGATGGCAGAACTCTCATATTGATTCCCTTGTCTGTGGAATAAGAGCTATTAGGAAGGCTCAGCGCCCGTAGCACAGTGGTTATGGCTCCAGCCACACGCACCAAGGTTGGCAGGTTCAAGCCCAGCCTGGGCCAGCTAAACAACAATGACAACTGCAATAAGAAAACACCATTGTGTTAGGCGCCTGTAGTTCCAGCTACTTAGCAGGCTGAGGCAAGAGAATCGCTTAAGCCCAAGAGTTTGAGGTTTCTGTGAGCTGTGACATAACAGCACTCTACAGAGGGCGACACAGTGAGACTCTGTCTCAAAAAAAAAAAAAAAAAAAAAACCATTATGAAAAGAAAAACCAAGTAGGGTGGCGCCTGTGGCTCAGTGAGTAGGGCGTCGGCCCCATATACGGAGGGTAGTGGGTTCAAACCCAGCCCCTGCCAAACTGCAACAAAAAAATAACCGGAAGTTGTGGCAGGCACCTATAGTCCCAGCTACTAGGGAGGCTGAGGCAAGAGAATCACCTAAGCCCAAGAGCTGGAGGTTGCTGTGAGCTATGATGCCACAGCACTCTACCGAGGGTGACAAAGTGAGACTCTGTCTCTAAAAAAAAAAAAAGAAAGAAAGAAAAACCAAGTAGAAGATTCTAAAATGATCCCACTGATCAAAATTTTAAATCAAAAGCGTACCATATCCCAGGTGGAATTGCAGAGATTAGCGGTAACCCCAAAGACTTAAAAAATGCTGAGGTGGTGGTCTTTATCATGCATCCATTTGATCCACTTCATATAGTCTCTGTACAAACCAAATAAAGCATAGTGATGGATGGTTAATCACGTGGCAGCCCTAGTCACAGCTATTTTATCCGACACAATATCTTTGCTAAAATAGCTTCACAGCCTCTGACTACTAGAAGCCAATAATATGGCAAATGTATTCTTTTCAATACACATCAGGAAACGGGATCGAAAGCACAGTCACATTCCCTACAAAAAAATCCAGAGATCGATCACCTGTGTTAAGTTTTAGATGGTCATATAAACTTGGGCATTCTGGGACATTCCTTCTATGGTAAAGGATAATTTATATTATATCTTGTACCTACTATCATTTTTAATTTGGATTTTGGAGGCAGTATACTAAATATTCTCCAGCCCATTTCTTGGATGATTTAATAAGCTACCATGTTTGAATGAAGTCCAGAGCAAGAAAGGGCTCTAGGATAGTTGCATGCTATGGGACAAATATTTAGATTGTCCAACCCAGCATATCCCACAGTACTGGACATATCTATAGTATTAGTAGATTAGCATGAAATCTCTGTAAAACCCCAATGGTAGAGTCTCATGTTAGAACCCAAGGATTCCATTGTAAAACCCCACCCTGTGTAACAGAGATTTATCAACATTTGAAAAGTAGCCAGATTAAACAATTGGGAGAAAATAAATCATTGTTTTATGTCACTAAGTCTTGGGGTGGCTAATTATGAACAGATAATTAAAACATTCACGTAAACAGTACTTTTTAAATATTGTATAATATTCTAATATATAAATATACCATGATTTACATAACTATTCTTTTTTAATGCCCATCCAAACTCTAGTTTGGATCTGTTAAGAATAATGCTGCTGGGCTGGGAATGGTGGCTCACACCTGTATTCCTAGCACTCTGGGAGGCCAAGGCAAGGGCATTACTTGAGTTCATGAGTCTGAAACCAGCTTGAGCAAGAGAGAGACCCTATCTCTACTAAAAGTAGAAAAACCAGCCAGGCATTGTTATGGGCAGCTATAGTCCAAGCTTCTTAGGAGGCTGAGGAAAGAAGATCACTTGAAGCCAGGAGTTTGAGGTTGTCATGAGCTAAGCTGATGCCACAGCACTTTACCCAGGGCAACAGAGTGAGATGATATCTCAAAAATAAATAAATAAATAAAATAACATTGCTAGGAATATCCTTTCATGTGTCTACCAAAAGTGGTGGAAATATCTACTCATTTCTCTTGAGAACCTACCTAGGAATAGAATTACTGGGTCATTAGGTAACCTTGAAGGTAGATATCTTTAGAAGATATTGCCAAATAGTTTTTCAAAGAACTTGAAACATTTTATACTTCCAATAACAAAGTATAACAAGTTCCATTTGCTCCATAACTTTACCAGCACTTGGCATTGTTAGTCTTTTTAATTTTAGTCCTTCTGGTAGGTGTATAGTGGCATCTTAGTGTGGTTTTAACTTTCATTTCCCTCATCAGTAATGATGTTAAGTTACAGTACATTATTTACAAAAAAAAAGTACACAGCAAACCAAAATATTGACAGTGGGGATCTTTGCAGAAATGTGATGATAAATTGTTTGTGTTTTGTTGTTTGGTTTTTGCTGCATAGTCTATTTGCTGAACTTACTGCATTTTTAAAATTTAGATGCTTAATTCTGTTTGTTTTCATTTTTGTTTTTGAGACAGAGTCTTACTCTGTCCCATGGGTAGAGTGCTACAGCATCATAGCTCACAGCAACCTCAATCTCTTGGGCTCAGGCAATTCTCTCACCTTGGCCTCCCAAATAGTTGGGACTACAGGAACCTGGCTAGTTTTTCTATTTTTAGTAGAGACAGGGTCTCGCTCACACTCAGGCTGCTCTGTAACTCCTGAGCTCCCATCTTGGCCTCCCAGAGTGCTAGGACTACAGGCATGAGCCGCTACAGCTGGCCTAGATGTTTAATTTTAGCCAGGCTCGGTGGTGCACAACTGTAATCCTAGCATTCTGGGGAGCTGAGGCAGGAGGATTCATTGAGCTCAGTAGTTAGAGCCTGAGCAAGACCCCATCTCTACTAAAAATAGAAAAAATTATCTGGGTGCAGGTGACATATGCCTATTGTCCCAGCTATTCAGGAGACTGAAGCAGGAGAATTGCTTGAGCTCAGGAGGTTGAGGTTACAATGAGCTAGGCTGAGGCCATAGCACTCTAACCTGGGAAACAGAGTGAGACTCTGTCTCAAAAAAAAAAAAAAAAAAGATTAATTTAAAAAATTATGAACCCCCCAATCTCATTTTTTTGTTCTTATAAACAAGGTATATAGTATAACAACCACAACAGTAATATTATAAGTAATATTTATTGAGCACCTGCTGTATACCCAGCACTGTGGGAGAGGCTGTGAAGGACACAGAACAACACAGGGATGGTCCCCACCATTAAGAGGCTTATGGTCTAGGTAGAGAGACAGGGGAACCACGATCCATCGAAACAAAGAGAAAACAGTCCATGCCAGGATGTTACAGGAGCTGGAAAGTATGTGGGATCAGACCCACTAAGTGTTTTGGCACCTCCAGAAACCCAATGTTCGGTGTTCAACATTTACCACTCCAAGCCCCATATTAGCCCCCTTAGTGTGCCCTATCCACAGCCTCTACTCCCACCATCTTAAACACCTAACTCCTTGTTCAGCTGCTACACAAAGTGCAATGAAATGGGGAGGGATGTGGCAGGCAGACCCTGAACACCTTCCAGCAACTGGTGTCTCCCTCCCAGAAAGATCCATTCTTCATACCACACAGACCTAACATGGAGGGGTGCTCCCTCAGGGAGACGTGTGCCACCACCCAGGACTCCCAACCCCAGAGCTAAAAGAGGAGGCAGCAGTTACTGCTTGAGCTGCCTTAGAAAGAACTAGGGAGCCCTTCTTCCTGTGTGTCCCTTCCCCTTTTAGCCCACTGCGTTGAGGGGTACAGGTGCCCCAGAGCTGCCACCCAGAACTGAGATGGGACTTGGGAGCAAGGACATGGGGAGGGGAGAGCAGCAGAGGGGAAAGACTAAACACTGAGGCAGCCTCCCTAGAGGAGGGCGAAGGGGCCTGCAGGGAGGCAGGGTGCTTTGCTACAGGACCCTACCACCCCCTCCTTCACAGGACAGAGCCAGGAGTGTGCCAAGTTCCCAGCTCTGTGCTGGGTTGTGCCTGTGTCCAGAGCCCCCTGCCAAGTCTCAGAGGAGGTGCAAGGCCTTCAGAGTTTTTGATGATGGCCCCACTCAACTGGGCCCCCTTCAAAGTGCTACCTGTTTACTTCTCAAATCATAAGGAATTCAGGTCTGAGAATCCAGGAAAGGGGTGGAATTTCATAATACCCACGAGCCAGTGTGGCGGGAGCTGGGCCCCTCCAGAGTACCACCAGCAGTGAGGGTGGAGGAGGAAGAGGCTGGCATGAAGCAGCCCCACCTGACCTCCAGGGGAGAGGAAATGGACAGCTTTAAATAATATTTCATACCATAAAAGTACCCAGCACTCTGATGAGCCTATCATTCTACTGCCTAGTTTTGTTTTAAATAATTCTAATGGCAGAGGCTGGGAGTGGAGAGGGCAAGTGGGGTATGTACATGAGGAGGAGTTTAAATTAAAACACAAATAATAATTAAGACACACGATCCAAAGGACTAAGGCGGAAGATATGGAAGGAGCCTTCGGGATCCCCTTATTTCCAGGAGCACAAGGCTTCTGATGGATGAATCAGGGCTTCCTCTTGGAAAAGATCAGCCGGCGTTTGGAATGGTAGAAATCTGAGGAGAGAGCACAGAAGTTAGCCAGGCCAAGAGGAAGAGGACACAGCAGGGCCACCCATCCAAGGCAGACTGCAGTGGGGCCCGGACGCCCCTCCCCAGGACCAGGCGCTCAGCACGGGGGCACCTCTGGAAACCTCCACTCCATCTCCCAGGAGGGTATTGGTGGGGTACACTGCCATGTTTCACACAAGTGATTGATAACAATCACTACGTCCATAGGTCTACTCCAAGCCAAGATACCCAATGCAGGAGCCACTAGCTCTATGTTGTTATTAATTGACTAAAATCAAATAAAGGGGAAAAAATCAGTTCCTCGTTCATACTAACCACATGTCTAGGGATAGACAGCTATATATGGATAGTGGCCACCTCACTGGGCCTTTTTCCATCACTGCAAAGAGTTCTGTTGGACAGCACTGACCTACAGACTCCATTAGATATCCATGAAAAGTCTTCTGCACAATGTCTGGCCCATATAAATGTTAGCTGTTGCTGTTGTTAGTACTGATCCAACTGCAAATTGGCAGTGAGATTCTTGCCTTCATCTCTCAGCCTCAGTTTCCCCATTTATAAAATAATAATAATAACAGTATGGTGCTGTAAGGATTAAATGAGACTCTCTATAGAGGTTCTGGTCAATGTAATAAGTGCTCGAATGTCAGCATTATTCATTCATTGTCAGGCGCCTACTATGTGCCAGACAGTGTTCTAGGTGCTGGGGATTCAACAATGAACAAGAGAGATCCCTTCTCCTGGAGCTAATGTCTTATTGAGGGAGGTGGGCAATATGAAGACACAAAAGGAGCTGCTGATAGATAGCAAAGAGTGTCGGCTAGGGTAGCCAGAAAATTATTATCATTAGTCTTCTCTCCACTGCAAATTCACTGTGGGACCTTGAGAAAAATCACTCTACCTCCCCAAATCTTCATTCTTTGCTCTCAAGGGTGTCAAGAACATCTCACCGCATAGGATCCCTATAAGGACAAAAGGACTAAAGGAAATTCACCTTAGAAGCTTAGCAAAGGGCCTGGCCTGTAATAAGTTCCAACAAATGTTAGCTAGTTAGTCTTGGCTGTGTGACCCAGGAAGGTTGCTTCACCTCTCTGGGCCTGTTTCCCTCCGACTAAGCAGAACCTGGACCAGACAGGTTAGCCCTTGGACGGTAAATTGTGAGAGTCCTGGTCCCTTACAAAGTCCTTCCCTGTACCTGCCCTCACCTGTCATGCTGGTCTGCCGCCGTTTTCGGCCCTGAGAGGTTCCAGGCCCACCTGGGGACCCCTCAGGTCGCTCTCCTGAGCGAGGCACAAGGGTGCAGGACAGCGACAGGTCCACGTGGTCTTCCTGTTCTGTTCCCTGTAACAGAGCCGATGAGGTGCTGGGCCGCTTGCCCCCTCCCAAATCATCGCGGGGGAGGTAAAGCTTGGGCAGGCCGAGGCCCCGCACACGCTCCCAGGCGAAGTCACCCTCCAGCGGTGTCTCAGTGACAAAGTCGAAGTTCCATCGCTCACGCGCCTCCTGTATGCAGCCCGCCATTAGCGCGTCGCAGTCGCGGCGCAGCTGCTCGCTGTCCACTGGGCCGAAGAGGCGGCGGCAGGCCTTGCTGCTGCACGGGATCTGACGGCCATCCCCCAGCTGCTCCGACATGGTGCCTGCGGAGACACAAAGAAGGCCCAGTCACTAGGGAAAGTGGGCCGTCCCTTATCCGGCCAGGCTTTACTATGCAACCTCGCCAGGCTTTACTATGCAACCTCGGGTGAGGTCTTCCTACGGGGGTCTCTCGGTTCCGCCACCTCCCTCTCACAGGAACCCCCCACTCCCCAACAGACACTAAATGGAGCCACAGCTCAGCCAGCCTGGTGCCCCAAGGTCACTGGGGGAGCAGGCAGCTGAAGGGCAAGCTTATGTCCACAAAGGCAAGTTTATTGCAATAGCAGGGATCAGGGTGCTGTTTACCATCAGGTATTATCAGCTAAAATCAATTTGTTTCCCCCCCTGAAGTGTCCTTCATGGGTGCAAATGCCCTGAAAATGTGTGAATTGCCAGAGTTCATCAGTTTCCTAATGCCAGCCCCAGCCAGGAGGTCCAGTCCCCAGTGAAGGGTCAGGCTGAGGGCTCTTCCAACCTGGTGAATCCCCCTACTCAGACGCCCATGTAGGGTAACCCTGCTCTGCAAAGAAAAAGCACCCTGGACTATGGGGTGAAGACAACTGGGCTATAGTCCTAGCTCTGCCACTTGCCATCTAAAACTTTATAAAGCCACTTAATGTCTCTGGGCCTCAGTTTCTTCACCTACAAACGAGGCCACAGGCAAATTTTGAGCATGACTACAGACGTCTGTGCAAGCAATGTGTGAGAGAGTTATCCAGCAAGGCAGATGGGACAGAGTGAGAGGCTGTATTTTGGTGGTTAAGACTGAGGGCTCTGGAGCCAGGCTGGCTAGGTCGGAATCTAGGCTTTGCTGGCTGACCCTGGACAAGTGACTTAACTTCTCTGGGCTCTATTTTCGTCTCAGAGGATAGGATACATATGAGGATTAACTGGGTGAATGTGGGTAAAATGCTTAGAGCAGCACCTGGTATACAGACATGCCCAGAAAAATGAAAGTATTATTATTTCTGCCTTTAATTCTGGCTGAGCCTCCACCCCTTTGCTTCTCCCTCCTCCGCCCACCTGTCCCCTGCCAACTGCCTCCTTCAGACAGCAGCTGACAGGTGCTAGTAAGTTGCAGGCCTTTCCCTAGGATGTCATCAGCTGGGTGGCCTAAGGGTAAAGAGAGGCTGGGCGGGGCAGGGGAGGAGATAATTTCTCCCAGGCTGAGCCATATCCTGCCACACACATCAGGTGATCTGAAGTCTAGACACCTCCCAGCCTCCACCCTCTGTTGCCTATGTCCAAGGAACTCGTTTTTCAGGCAAAGAAAAGTAAAGGTGGCTGGTCTACCAAGCTCCTCTCCTCCTACTTCAGGAGAGGAAAAACTGAGAGTGCATTTGCCCATGAGTGAGCCCTGATACTTACATGCCCTGCTATGGGCTAGCTCCAGGGCTGAGTGACTGCACGACCTTGGCATGGACTGGGTTTCCCTAGGGACAAGTCCAGATTTGCAGGCTCTAAAGGTGAAAGCTCGCTGAATGTCTTCCTGAGACAGAAGACCTGGAATTATGCCCCACCCCACCTCATCTTACTTCTCATGATGAGTGGAGCCATAACTCCATGTCTCAGCTGGTTGGGAGGGAAGCATTCAGACCAAGATTAAAGGACAGGAGCTCACACACACACACACACACATCCTGATTTGGGAGACTCGCCCCCAAATCATACAACCCAAAAAGCCGAGTCCACTGCCCTCAAAGGGGTCACACTGTATAGTGGACAGATCCTTCAAATAACCTATGCCCACCCTCTTCAAGGCATGGGTTGGGATTAATTTATATATTTTTATGTTCAGGGATTGTTCTAAGCAGTTTACAAATATCAAGCCTCCTATAAAGTGGATATACATTAACTTCCTTTTTATAGAAGAGGTAACCAAGGCTCAGAAAAGTTAAGTAACTTGCCCAAGGTCACACAGTTCACAGGTGGCACAACCAGGCCTGAACCCAGGCTTATTTGCTCTAGGTACTGTGCTCTGTTGTTGAACCCTATTCCTTCTCTTCTTAAACAGAGAAACCCATCAGAATCGCTTGGGGTGCTTTTTTAAAACACAGATTGATGAGCCCCTACCTCCAAAGACCAACTTAATCCAAACTGGATATTTCAGTGTTTGACACAGTCCCCCAGATGGACACTCTTAGGGTGCCAGCCAAAGGGAGGCACACTGCGGAAAAGGAACTTTCTTGGTCTGTGTCCCACAGTCACAAGGAGTGAGAGGCTCCCCTAGGAGTAGAGGTTTTATCAAGGAGCTGGGTATTCCCTAGCTTCTAGGAGCTGAAAAAAAGGATAAGAATCTAGGCAGGAACACTCTTCCCTTCTACTCCCCTTTCCCTGATGGTTCTCATAGACCTTGCCTCTCAATCAAAATCGGCTCTCACTCTCAGTATCATAACTTCAAGTTCAAAACAACTCAGAAATGCAAATCCTCGTTTTGCAAACTGAGAATAGCTTCCTTTATTTGTCTTCGTGCCTTAGACATCCTCCATGTTTTAATTTCCAGGTAAATAGAAACAGCTCAGTAACTGCTGAACCAATAAGATTCTTTTAAAGGGGTGGTGGGCAGAAGGAGCCCAGGAGTAGCCCGCCGGGATGTTCCCGCCGGCAAGCGGCGCTCCGCGGGAAAGCGGGCTTGTTGTTCGCGCCAGGGCCAGGAGGGGGCGCTGGTCTCCAGGAAATCATGACGGGGTGGGCGGTGCGTGGGCAGAGCCTAGGACTGCTGTAGGGAGGCCTGATGAGTCAGTTTCCTGCAAAGCGCTACCCGCCCGCCAAAACTTAGCTTCCACTCCGGCTGCGCGTCACCCTGGGGTGGGGAGGGGGAGGACAGGAGGGGACGCGGGGGCAGGGAACACGTCACGCTGAGCCAGCCGGGCTTCCGAAACTCCCGCGGCTGTTGGGAAACCGCGCGCTCTCGGGCCGTCTCTGAGACAGGCGCGCGCACGCACACACACATTCATTCTCATTCTCTCTCTCTTCTCTCACCTCTCTCTCTCTCTCTCTCTCTCTCTCTCTCTTTCTCTCTCTCTCGCCTCTCTCTCTCTCTCTCCTCTCTCTCCTCTCTCCTCTCTCTCTCCCCTCTCTCTGTCTTCACTCTCTCTCTCTCTCTCCCCCCGCCCGAGATCGGGCCCCTCCACCTTATCTCCACGCCCAAAGCACGGGATGAGTCAGATCCCTGGAAAATAAAAATAGACGGGAGCAACAAAAACAAAACCGCTCGAAAGTTCTACAAGAACGCGATGTAGAGAAAGGGAGGGAAGGAGAGAGGAAACTGCTTGGGCGCCCCCAAATCCCAAACCCAGTCCCAAGGTTCTTTTCCTCACGAGGAGGGCGCAAGTGTCCCCCAGGGGTACCAGGAAGGGCTGACGCACGGAGGTCCGGGCAGGGCACCCGCGCCCAAGGGGCGACTCGCCCTCCTGCCCCACTCAGCCCTGATGCCTTCGGAAATTCCAGGGCTAAGTTGGGGCGCCGGAACACCCAGGCAGCGGACGGAGGCTGTGCTCAGCGTCGCGCCCACTAGAGTCCCCCGCCCCTCAAACACATGACCCCCTCCCAGCAGACCGCTGGACCCGGCCGCTCGGTAGTGCTACGCGCCTCCGTACGGGTTCTCCGGACCTGAGTGGGAAAGGGTGGGACCCCGGCACATCCCCGACTTCAGCGGGGAGCCGTGGTCCTGATCCTCGAGGGAACCCCGCGAAGTAGAAACCCGACAGTGGATCCTGGACCTTCGGTTCCCCTACTTCCCTGAGAACACGCTGTGCCAGCCAAATAGGTCACTGTGCTGACCGGAGGACAGAGACCGCAGAGAGGCGGGGAAAGGGGCTTCTGGGGTGCCACTGTTCGTCGGCTCGGGCGGGGTTCTAACCTCATACAGTCTCAGTCCATTCCCCGGGTACTCCTTGTCACAGTGAGTCACCTCCTCGCTTGTCCCTAGGGGAGTTGTCCTGGCACGTTACCCAAGGGCCAGGGACATAGCCGGCGCTGACTTCGCCCAGCTGAGCGGGGCACACAGCAGCATCGGAGTCCTGAACCTCTGACACCCGGGCCGGGGCGGTACCGATTGGATCTGAGAGCCGCTCGAGACAGATCCCAGATGAACTTGCTGCACTCTGCATCCCTCGCCACTCCTGGATCCCTCTGGGAACACGGGCTACATCCCCATGCTGCGATCAGGATGCGCCTGGAGGTGGGGGCGCACCCGGCCCCAGAGGCCAGCTCCCAAGGCAGCCCAATCCGTGCCTTCCCTTATCCCAGCTGAGTTCCGGGGAAGGGGAATGTGGCAAGGTATCCCTCTCATTTGTGCTCCCGCTCTCGGCCGGGAGTCTCTGGCACATCCCGACCTCTGTCACACGCGTAATTACAGCCACCCGTGTGCGCACAGCGGGAGCGCTCAGACCCACGCACGTCATTCACCTGTCACAGAAACACTTGTGAACGCTGCACTCACGCTCGTGCGGACACACATCCCCGCGGATACCCACATGCGGACACGCTCGGCTCACTCGGAGTCGCCGGCCGGGGTCCGCTGTAGCCCTGCCGGGGCTCCCTCACCTTCTCTGAGCGTCTCGGTGTCTCCGAATCCGCGCCCAACTCTGGCTATCCAACACACTGACTCCGGTAGCTGCTCACACCTCTGCTGGTGCGGCTCAGCTGGGCCTTGATATACTGCTCAGTATCCCCTGAGCCCGCCTCCTGAGGTGTCGGCCGCTCGGCGCTCCGCCTCCTGGGACCGCCCAGCCAGCAGCAGTGCCTGGCGGGGTTCCAGCAAGACGGCAGTCTGGGAACTTCGCGTGCTGCAGGAGGGCGCTTCCCTCCTCCCCCTACCCTTCGCTTAGGGTGTTTGCGCTTGACACATTTCCCTGAACATTAAGCCACAAATTTGGCTTTTTTTTTTTTTTTTTTAAGTTGGAGGAGGGCCCGGCCTTGTTAGAAGGAACCCCTTCCCTAGCCCACCGCTGACCAATTCTGGGCAAGGATTTACACAAGCAGCTGAAAGGATCAAGAGTGACATCAATACATAAAAATTCATAAATAATAAAAATAATTCACCTCTCTTTCAAATTCCCAGAACAGCCCCACTATACCCACTATTCCACCATTATTCCCACTAATCCCTCACTAGACAATGTCTCCCAGAAGCACCCCCAGCAAAGTATCTTTGAGGCCAGAATGGTATTCAGTCTCCTTTATTTCACAGATGAGGAAACTGTATACAAAGTATATAAAGTTGTTGCTTGTCAAATGCCTCAGAAGAGGGAATTGGGCACACTTCTCCGAAAGGGCGGACTGGTCTCCAGGGGGAATAAAGAAATCGAATGTTGAACCAATCTACCGAGCTCCTCACTCACCTCAACAGAATAAACCAGGGTGACTGCAGCAGATTTGATGGCTAGGAAGGGGAGAAGGATTTGGGGAATTATCTCCTGGGTATTCCATACATAGTCCACATATGCTGCTGGGGAAACCAAGGCTGGGAAAAGTCCAGTGACCTGACTCAGAACTCATGGCAAAGAAATGGCTGTGGTCAGAACACAGGCCTTTTGCCTCCTGCCCAGGGTTTGTGACTTGTTGCCTTCTGTTTCAGAGCTCCAAAATGATGAAAATGTTCAATAGGCCAATGTTTCCAAGCAGTTTACTGAGATGGCATCTATCAGGACAATTCTGGAAGTGTCTACTGGTGCTACTGACAGATAGAGAGTGAAATGTCCATTCTGTTCCCATTCACTCCTATACCCCTAACCTCCCTTGGACTTCGTCTTTGCCTCCTTTGTTCACCTGAAACATTTGCAGTTTTGTTTTTTAAAAGTTGCAGAGAATGGAGTGTTGATCTGAACAGAAATTCCTCTAAAAAATAGAATCCAGGCTTGAAGCAGCTATAATCACTGAAATCTCCGGCTTTTCAGAGTCTGGAAATCTCTGCCCAGACATGCCCAGTTTTCTTCCTCTAATGCAGCTGACCTCAGGAAGGACAGGCTTCTTTCTTGTCTGCTATGGGAATGGGAGCCCAGGTCAGCGGAGCACCAGACCCCCTCTCCTGACTGGCCTTGGAGTCAGGCCAGGTTTGTAGATAGACCTCATGACTCTATCCCCCACCCCCAGCCCCTGTCTTCACCCCTCCCCCCACACCCATACCATCCAAAGGCTGGGCTGTCAAATGTTCAGCACAGGACAGGCACATCCTCTTACTGCCTTGAATCCCATTGGCTTTCAGGCATTTCAAATAGACTTGACATTGTCTGTCTGTTTACTTTGGGGAAAAAATTTTTTTAATGAAGGCTTGTAATGAATTATTTAAAGTTTTGTGGTACTGAGCTTCACAATGAAATAATTCTTTTTGTTGTTGTTTTTGGGAAGTACTTTGTTTTATAACTTCTAGCTCAACACCACCATCACCACAACAGTATTCAACAAATATTTATTACCACCTACTAAGTGTCTAGTACTGTTCAGTACTTTTAAAAAACTGTTTGCAACCATGCATTTGAATGTGTAGCCACACATCCTCTTCAAGGGAGTACTTCTGCCTTTCTTAGATTGTTAGAAGTCACACACAAAATCTGACTTCCCCCAAACCCCTTACCCCCCCCCTCCCAGCACACCAACCAGATTCCAGGCCTTTCCCAAGAGATCTGTTGCAAATCTCATATTCTTTCAAGGACACTCAGGCCAAGGTCTACCTGGGATCTCTGGGGGTCTACTGTCTTCTACCATTCCTCTCGTCTCCCCAAAGCAAGCAGCCACAAGGATAAAACAGCCACCAGGCTTTTCTAAGCCAGGGCTCAACATGCTGGGACATGTTCCTGGAGGCCAGCAGGCCAATCAGGACCACAACCTGCTGCCTGAGCATGCTCCCAGGAATCAGGTGGCTTAGGGAGGGAGGGAGGCTCAGCTTGGGGACAAGAGGATCCCAACCAGCCCCCACCCCAGAGCAGGGTGTGGTGGGGTGAAGCGAATGACAGAAAGGCAAGGTGGAAAGCCTGAGCCTACAGAAGGAGGATGTGAGGAGGGCTCAGTGGTGGCTGCAGGAGCTACCCGGGAAGGGAGAGGAAGTGTTGGGAACAATGTCACCGTTTCTCAGAAAAGGACTGGGGAGTCCCAAATAGGGGCAGTTAACTTTCAGAGGAATTCACCTCCACATAGACTCCCAAGAAGCGAGACACCAGAGAAGAGGTGAGAACAGACTTATCACATACTGAACAGAAGCCTTTCTTAAACCTCATTCCGACCTGCTGGAGATTTATCCAGTCAGCACAAAGATCAGGACTGGCTATACGTTAAGGCAGAGAAATTTGTGATAGAATTTTTGCTACACAAATACTTCTAGCCTCCCAAGCCTACTGTCTAACATTGAAATTTCACCATTAAAAATTCATTCCTGGGCGGCGCCAGTGGCTCAGTGAGTAGGGCGCCAGCCCCATATGCCAAGGGTGGCAGATTCAAACCCAGCCCCAGCCAAACTGCAACAAAAAATAGCGAGCGTTGTGGCGGGCGTGTATAGTCCCATCTACTCAGAAGGCTGAGGCAAGAGAATCGCCTAAGCCCAGGAGTTGGAGGTTGCTGTGAGCTGTGATGTTACAGCACTCTACTGAGAACATCAAAGTGAGACTCTGTCTCTACAAAAAAAAAAAATTTCGTTCATTAGGCATGAGATTCTATTCTTCTCGTAAATAAAATCATAAAGGGAAAGTGCTTAGCCTGGGACATAGAAATCACTCCATGAATGTTAGTTATTACTGGCCAGGTGTGATGGCTCACGCCTGTAATCCTAGCACTCTGGGAGGCTGAGGTGGGTGGATTGCCTGAGCTCAGGAGTTCAAGACCAGCCTGAGTGAAAGCAAGACCCCTGTCTCTACTAAAAGTAGAAAAACTGAAGCAAGAGTATCACTTGAGCCCAAGAGTTGGAGGTTGCTGGGAGCTATGACACCACGGAATCTACCCAGGGTGACAGCTTGAGACTTAGTCTCAAAAAAAAAAAAAAAAAAACTCCAGGAAAATTGCACCTAGTACTTATTTACGTTTTAGTGGATATCTTAGGTAGGTTCCCCAGAAACACATTGTTTGAAGGAAGTTTACTGGGGAGTACATTCACAATTAACACCTGTCTAGGTATAAAGAAAACAGAATTGGGCAAAGAGAGGAAGTAGGGTCTTCTGGAGGCTGGAGACCCTAGAGAGGCCTCAGCTGATCCCACAAGGAGCTCTGGAATAAGGATGGTCCTGCAGAGTTCCCTGAATTGAAGCATGGGGGCTAGGCCTGTGTACTCTTGCCTCTGCCAGCCATTTGGAAGTGGCTGCCCCTGAAGTTAGGGGGGATACACAACCTCCTCCAGAAAGAGAGCTTCCTTATCTAAGGCCAACACTCCTGGCAGCCACTGGGGAGAGTAGGAACATGGGTCCTGCAAGGGCTTCTGGGTGGTTGCAACACAGCATGAATAGGCTGATCAGATCATTTAGGGACTAGATGGTGAGGAAGTGCTGTGACCACAGGCCACCTGAGGAGTGAAGGACTCTCTGTTCCTTTCCACAGATGGTTCCCTCTTTCTGGAATGAGTGTTCCTGACCAACCCACTCCCCCTCCACTCCATTCTCCACCTGTTGAATTCCTACTGTTCCTTCATGACCCCATCTACACAATTTTTGGGGGTGAGGCCTTCTCAGAGCTCCCTTTGGCTCCCAAGCCTCTTCACGGGGCTTTCCTGGCCTACTTGGTTTATGAGCCTACTGAATCATCTGAGCTGAGAACCTGAGCGGGTAAGCTCATATTTTATTCACTTTTATACCTTCAAGGCCTAGCAGTCTCAGCCTAGAGCTCAGTGAATACTTACCAAAGGGCCATTTTTGGCCTATACTCAGTTTAGACTTAAACTGACTTAGTCTTCCTACTTCTGATTCATGCCTTTTATTTATTTATATATTCACTCATTCATTCATGTTTAAAAAATAATATAATTAACACTCATTGGCTGACCAGCCCGGGACTGTTAAACAACAATGACAACTACAACAAAAAAATATCTGGACGTTGTGGTGAGCACCTGTAGTCCCAGCTACTTTGGAGGCTGAGGCAAGAGAATTGCTTAAGCCCAAGAGTTTGAGGTTGCTGTGAGCTGTAACGCCACAGCACTCTACCGAAGGCGACATAGTAAGACTCTGTCTCAAAAAATATATATATAGAAAAAATACTCATTGCTCAAACCAAAAACCTTAATATTACAAGTCACTGACACTTTACCTCTGTGTTCCACCCCATCCTAAAGTAAACATTATTTTGAATTTTATGTTTAACTTTCCTTTATTTTAAATAGTTTTATCACATGTGGCAAAGATAATAATGCTCACCCATTAATCCAGGTGCTTCCCTACATTTCCCAGCCCTCTTTACAGTTTAGATAGGGTCATGTGACTAGTATTAGCCAATGAAATGTGAGCATAAGTGACATCAGTCTCTTTAGGGCTGAGGCCAGGTGAAATTCTCCCGCCTTTCTGTCCTCCACAGCCGTGGCAAAAGTGAGATTTCATGTCACACATGGTGTCATTACAACATGATGGAGCCTTCCTTTAGGCTGGGCCCCCAAGTGACTGTGTGGAGCAGAGTGCCCTACCAACTTGTGTGGGGTATGTATGTAAAAGAAGTAACCTGGCTGGGCATGGTGGCTCACACTTGTAAATCCAACGTTTTGGGAGGCCAAGGCAAGAGAATTGCTTTAGGCCAAGAACTTAAGCCCAGCCTAGGCAACAGAGTCAGACCCCATATCTACAAAAATGTTTTTAAAATACCCAGATGTGGTAGCACATACCTAGAGTCCCAACTACTTGGGAGGCTGAGATGGGAGGATCACTTGAGCCCTGGAGTTCAAGGTTGCAGTGAGCTATGATTGTGCCATTGTACTCTAGCCTTGGCAACAGAGCCAGATGCTGACTCTAAAAAAGAAGAAAGGAAGGAAGGAAGGAAGGAAGGAAGGAAGGAAGGAGCAACTGTTGGTTGTATGATGTCACTGAAATGTGGAGGTTATTTGATACTTCAGCATAACCAAACCTAAGATTTATCCATGTAGGCTCGGCGCCCGTAGCACAGTGGTTGCAGTGCCAGCCACATGCACGGAGGCTGGCGGGTTCAAGCCTGTCCCAGCCAGCTAACCAACAATGACAACTGCAACAAAAAAGTAGCCAGGCATTGTGGTGGATGCCTGTAGTCCCAGCTGCTTGGGAGGCTTCAAGAGAATCATTTAAGCGCAACAGTTTGAGGTTGCTGTGAGCTGTGACACCAGAGCACTCTAATGAGGACGACATAGTGAGACTCTGTCTCAAAAGAAAAAAAAAAGATTTATCCATGTGGTTTTGGGTGGTTGTGGTTTATGGAAATCTGTGTCACCCCATGAAGTACACCTCTAGGCATTCACACTCTTAAGTGGTTGTCTCCCCTTGAGTACATCTAGCTCTTTGACTCTTTTAGCTAATAGAAGGGAGGGACCCTGTGCCCATTCCAAGTCTAAGCCTTAAGCAGGTCTAGCAACTTTCACTTTTACATTCTTAGGGAACTTGAGCCACCAGGTAAGAAGTTCAATTATTCTGACACCACCATGCTAAAAGAAGTCACATGGAGAAGTCACATCAGGATAACCAAGGCCCATCAGCTAATAGCTACAGCTGATCCAGCCAACAGCCAGCATCAACTTGCCTGCCATGTGAGGACCATCTTAACAGTTGATCCTTCAGCCCCAGTTAAATTTCCCCAGGTGAAGCTATGTGGAGTAGAGACAAACCATCCCAATGAGCCTCTGCCTAAATTATAGAATTTTGAGCAAATAAATGATGGTGGTTGCCACCATCATTTGGTGGTGGTTGCCATGTGTTTTGACATGCTTTTTTTAGGCAGCAATACATAACTAAGGCATGATTCTATCATTGTCAGTATCCAATTATCCCTTCTGTCAGTGGAGATTTGGGTTCTTTCTAATTTTTTATTATTATATATAGGGCTACTGTAACTTTGTTTATCCTATCTCTGAGGCACATGGGCAAGAGTTTCTGGATACACATGTAGGAATGGAATTGCCCCACAATCTCTGTCAGGAGGAACATAATTGGAGAATTACCCATATCAGGCATTTGGCTTCAATGTCTGTCTCTTTCAGGTTTATTGGAACACGGGAGCACTGAAAACATAGTGGGCATTAACACTGCTTGCATTTTTTTGTAGAAACAAAAAGTCACCCATAGGAATGAAGCCCTAATGGTGGAATTTCAGGTACCGTGGCACCAGAGAACAGACATTGGTGACAATGGAAACTGATTCCCACGGACTCTGAGTCCAGTCCTGTGAGCTGCTTTCAAAGCCCCCAAGAAACCCTTCACTCCAGGATTTTTAGTCCACAACAGCTTTCTGGCTGATTCCAAAAGAGTATGAATTAAGCATTCTTTGTTTCTTTTCCCTTCCTTAACAAATTATTTTAAAGTCCTTTCAAAAAAAAGGTAGCATACAATGAAGTGCTGAGGGTCTTGGGTTTGGAACCTCTGATTTGCACAGTAGTATGGAATCTTAGTGATGCCAGGATTTCAGATCCATTGACTTACTCCTCACCATCCGCACCCGCCTCCCTCTTCCTTCAAGGACAGGGGTTTTAGACTCATCAACAGAGAATGGGTGCTCTGGGAAGTATGCTAGCTTTGGGTGAGGTGACACAGACAGAGAGTCAAGACAAATCCAGGACTGTGGCTATGACCTTTCCCTCTTAGCTTCCCCTCCCATCAGCTGCTCCTTATCTTTGCTTCCCTAAGCTGACTCTGAGTGTCATCTGTGATCTTAATGTCACCAGGGCCACTGTGGAATGCAACAGCTGCAAGTGCCAACCCCCAAATGCTAGTGGCCCCACTGGAGCCAAGTTCAGAGTCAGAATGATGTTACTCCCTCTCCCCATCCTCAGTGATTTCTAACAACCCTGAACCTGCTGAAAGGAATAATTGCTGATATCTCTTCTCAGGAACAGACCAGCAGCTTAGGACTGGACTTAGGAAGAAAGTAGGGCCATGTGTTAGGATGACACTATCCACCGTAACAAATACACTCACATATTTCAGAGACAACCCAGAAGTTTACTTCTCATACACGTTTGAATTCAATAGAGGTGCTCTGGTTAATAGGTGGCTGATTGCCATGTGGTGATTCAACATCTCAGGCTCTTTGCATCCTGTGGGCCCCGAGATCTCTACTTCCAGCTGAAGGGAGAAGAAAGAGCATGAAGAAGGCGTTTCTTCAGACCTGGCTTGGAAGGAACTCACATCATCTCCCATCCACATTTCACTGGTGAGAACTTGTCTCATGGCCCCTCCTAGGTACACAGGTTGATATAGCCCCCCTGGATGGGGACATAGATTTGTGATGACTTGCTAGCCAGCTTCACCACAGTAGGGAGTAAAGCAAACAGGACTCCTTTCTCTCCTCCATCTTCCTAGAAAGGGGTCTTTTCCTGCTGAGTCTCTGGACATGGCCACAAGGTAAACAGTGCCACCTCTCCACAGCAGGGACTTGGACCTAATATCTTCATCTTTAAAATGGGTACTTTCATACCTCTGATCTTATAATCACTACAGAGATTGAAAGAAACCAGGACACAAAGAGACAGTGTGACTAGTCTGAAGTCACACAGCAGGACTCAATTTCCTTCTTCTGGTACACAGTTTCTTTCTTTCTTTCTTTCTTTCTTTCTTTCTTTCTTTCTTTCTTTCTTTCTCTCTTTCTCTCTTTTATTTTATTTTATTTTATTGTTTTTTGTTGTTGTTTTGTTTTTTAACGAGTCAATATCAAAGTCTGAGAAGTCACTGCATTGAAATGCAGGAAAATCCCTTACTCAGCAAATCCATCTGAAAATCCCCTGGAGGCCTAGGAGAAGGATTACTAAGAAGAAAAGTTATTTTATTGCCAGAAATGTAAGCTTAGAGCCCCTGACAGTTTCTTGTGTGTGTTCTGGGACTCAGCCTGGACCTGGTGAGGACGGGGGCTGCTGTGGTGAGACCCAGGTCTCTTTTCTCACCCTGCAGATGCCTGAAATCGCCCCATTAGACCATCCTCCCTCCATCTCAGTGATTGTCAATGTAGAGAGTGGGAGGGCTTCTTCAAAACACTTTTTTCCCCCCTTTTTCTTTTTCCTTCCTTCCTTTCTTTCTTTCTTTTTCTTTTCTTTTTTTTTTTTTTTTTTTTTTGAGACAGAGTCTCACTCTGCTGCCCTGGGTAGAATGTCATAACAGAGCTCACACTCTTGGGTTCAAGCTATCTATCCTCTTACCTCCGCCTCCCAAGTAGCTGAGACTATAAGTGTATGCCACCATGCATGGCTAGTTTTTCTGTTTTTAGTAGAGACAGGGGTCTCACACTTGCTCAGGCTGATCTCAAACTCCTAAGTTCAAGCAATCTACCCACCTTGGCCTCCCAAAGTGAAAAGACTACAAGAATGAGCCACCATGCCTGGCCTCAAAACCCCTTTTGAAACATGCTTAGCTCCTATATACACAGGCACTCTGGAAGAAGACACAAGTAACAATGACAGCAGCTATCTCTGGGGAGAGGAGCAGGTCTCCTAATTGTCTACCTCCAGAGCACCATTAACACCATCCAAACTCCCTGGGTTTGTCCTGTGCTAACCCTGCCTGTCTTGGGGTGCAAAGTAGACTTATTCCTCATAATGTATTTTTAAATGGTTTACCCTATTTTAGATAATAATTAACACAATTTAAAAATAGATTCCAAGGTCCAGCCCTGTTGGAACCCACTGAGTTAGAATTGGGTGAGGATCAGCCAACTTCAGTGTCAAGGTGTTAGGTAGTTAGGGATCACAGTCTCCTGGGAAAGGAGGACAAGAGCAGGTCCCCCATCTGCTCTTAGATGGAACAGTCCTCCCATCTCAGTACCTCCTACCTTAATTTTGTCCCAAGTGATTGCTCACACCCGGGGAGGAGGGACCATCCTACCAATTTACCAGCTAGAACTTAGCATGCCAGCAGCAAAAGGATGTTGAAGATTATCTAGCCTAGCAACAGTACAGCAGAGTCTTAACGGTGACCTGGAACAGCCTTAAAGATGAATTATCATGTGGCCCACTCCTCTCAAAGAGGCTCATGGGAGACCCCATGTGCAGTAAGACTCTGAACCACAAGGTAGGCCTGACACAGATGGTATAAAAGAGAACCTCTGGCCACAACCTTCGCCTCTTTGCCTACTTGCCCTGGCAATGGAGGCCCCTTTGCTATCTATGGCAAGTGTATCCTGCTCTGTAAACTTTCTTACTCTGTCAAGCTATCCTTCTCTTCCTTGATAAACCTTGTTTCATGCTTGCCTTACTTTGGGGTGTTTGGTCATTTTTTGGCCAAAAGTGATTCAAGAACCAAGGACCTAGGCTGCAGCCTGAAATCCCAATATTTTAGGATACACACAGCTCCCTTAAAACCCAACAAAGGATTTGTAAAAAAAAAACTCTCCCCGGGTGATTTGTGCTTTGTTGAGTGCTCCCTACCTGATTTAGTCTGTCCATGCACAGGGGCCCCTATCTGACTTTTAGAAGCAGACCCTTTCACCTCTGTCAGAGTGAGGGAACAAGAAATAGATTCTGTCACTGAGCAGGGCTCAGAAAAGGAGGGAGGACAGGCTCATGGCTGAGTGAACAGAAGGCCGATTTGACTCCTGGGCAGTCAGGGCCCCCCCATGCCCCTGTCGGCCTGAAACTGCCTCTCCATACAGGCCCATCCTGCCCATCCGTGCAGCGTCTGTCAAGACTGCTGGCCTTGCCCGGGCTTGCCTTTTGTTGCATCATCATGTGGCCTTGCCGGGTGCCAGAGAAGTGAGCCACCCACTCACTGCTGGAAGAAAACAGCTAATTATATCATCCAGAGACCCAGGCAGGGGTACGTGGTCATTTTCAGCTGGCCCAGCCTGTTTCTACTTGCTTTGTGTGATTGTTCTTGATTTTTCAAAATAATAATAATGACCAATCAGGAAAATATCACCTGCGGTTGTGAAGCATGCTGCTAAAGTAGAAGCTTTCATCCACCTGCTGCTCCAGGAGAGCCCAAAAAACCCTTTTTGCTCAGAAAACCGAACACAAGACTCTTGACTCCCAGACCAGGGCTCAATAGACAAGCAGCTCTGAGAATAGGAGACAGTAGAATCAGCAGAATCAGAAAGACAAATACTGCTTTGACAGCAACACAGTAATTTATTTTTTTTAAAAATCCTTAAAATTCTATTTGTAGTTTAGTCAAGGGTGCAGTGTTTTATTTTTCTATAATTTCCTGTGTTTATTTTTTGAGTAGATAATGCATTCACAAAGCTCACAGTCCAAAGATGCAAAGGACATGCAGTGAGAACTCTCCCTCCTACCCCAGCACAGAGGCTCTGGCTGGTTTCCCCTTCCAGAGGTAGTCTACGAACACCCAGCTCCATCAGCTAAAACCCTTACGGACAGATGGGTTGCAGAATCCAGAACATCCTTGATTTCAGACAGGTAATAAGGTGCATCCAGCATGTATTCTGTAAACCTGCATTTGGCTCTGATCAGGGTGACCAATCATCCCAGTTTGCCCTGGACTATTCTGTTTTAGCACTGTAAATTTCACACCCAGGGAAATCCCTCAGTACCACTTAAACCAGGACAATAAGTCACCCTAGGTCTAAGATGTACTGTATTCACCCTAACAGGGATAAATAAAAACTGCAAATGGCTTCACATCCTTTCCTCTCTGGTTTTGCTACCAAATAACTATGCCTCGAAAAAAAGAAAAAATGTTTTGTTTTCAAAGCTTTTTGGACTTTGCATTGTGGGTGAGGGATTGTGGACCTGTAAGCGACATATATATATTCTTTTAACCTTCTTAAACTGATAACACGATGTGGGGTACCTTGTTTTTTCACTTAATTTATCTTAGCACCATTCCACATGAATGCCCAGAAGGCCTTTTCCTACTGCAGTGGATTTAATCACATGGACGAATGTTTTGGATGTCCCTAGTTTTTTGTTATTACAAACACACATAGTTTTAGATGTAGCTAACTACATGGGAGGAGGTAGTATGTAGCAGAGAAGGAACTGTATCTTCAGTCCTAACGCTTGTTTTCGACTGAGAGTTTTAGTCCAAGCCTGCTCAGAAGTGAAGGGAGAGACAAAAAGACCTGCTGAGGACTCCCAGATTTCCTGCCCCATCCATCCACTTACATCACAAAAAATCTCCCACATAAGGAAAGATTTTGGCTGGGCAGATAGCTCATGCCTGTAATCCTAGCACTCTGGGAGGCCAACACAGAAGGATTGCTCAAGGTCAGGAGTTTGAGACCAGTCTAAGCAAGAGCAAGACCCTCATCTCTATTAAAATTAGAATTGGACAGCGCCCGTAGCTCAGTGGGTAGGGCGCCAGCCACATACACTGAACCTGGCTGGTTCAAGCCCAGTCTGGGCCAGCTAAAGCAACAATGACAACTGCAACAAAAAAATAGCCCAGCATTGTGGTGGGTGCCTGTGGTCCCAGCTACTTGGGAGGCTGAGGCAAGAGAATTGCTTAAGCCCAAGAGTTAGAGGTTGTGTGAGCTGTGATGCCACAGCACTCTGCCAAGGGCATAGTGAGACTCTGTCTCAGGAAAATAAATAAATTAGAATTAGCCAAACCTGTGCCTATAGACTCAGTTATCCGGAGGATTGCCTGAGCCCAGGAATTTGCGGTCGCAGTGAGCTATGATGACACAACTACACTCAAAAATTAAATAAATAAAGATAGATTGATTGATTTTTCCAAGCAAGAACACAACTTACATTCTGACCTACTGTATTAGTTAGGGTTCTCCAGAGAAACAGAATCATGAGAAGATAGGTAGGTAGATAGGTAGATAGATAAATAGATGGACCAACCAACCCATTGAAAAATAAAAAAAAGCGTAAGTCAAGTTAACATAAGTCGGGGATCATCTGTATATAGGTTCACATGGTCAAAAATACTAACCAGATAGGTCTCTTGTGACCAAGCCCAGTTCTTTAACTGGGACTGGACTTTAGTAAATGGGGCCTTAGAAATCTGAACTGGGAGCCTCCTTCCTAAAACCAAGGAAAGATCTATGCTTGGCCAGGCCAAAGTTTATGTAATGATAGAGGTCCTCTTTATGAAAATGAATACTCAATTATAAATATTTCCAGGGTATGTCCACCCAAATGACAGTCCCAGAAGCCTCCTTTCATCAGCTTCACCATAAATCCATCTCTGTATGTTTCTGAATAAAGATCAGGGAAATAGTGTTCTATGTGTGTGTGTATGTGTGTGTGTGAGGTGACACCTGAGAGCCACAGTTTTAAAACTTAAAGGACCAGAATAATCTGCAGAAGGACACAGGAGAGACAAGAGAAAGGGACCATCCTATAGTGTCCAAGCTCAGCCATCTCATGCATCCTGGACCCACCTCTGTTGACTCTACATGGGGTACTCTGTGCTTCCTCACTGTCCCTGCCTCCACCAATGGTAATAAGAATAATAATTAAAGTAGCTCAGATTTACTGAGCACTTTCTATGTGTCAGGCTTTGTTCTAAGTACTTTATCCATAGTTTACTTGGTTAATGTTCACCATTGCTCATTTCATGAATGAGGCACCATTACTTTCATCCCCATTTTATAGATTAGGAAACTGAGGTAGTGATAGAGATGAAATCATTTCCCAAGCCAGACAGGGATAGCACAAGGATTTGAACCCAGACAGGCTGGCTCCAGAGGGAAAGCTCTTAACCACTAATAACAAAAACAGCTGACACTTAGGTTGTGATTATGCTGTACCAGCTGCTCTTCTAAAGGTTCACATGTAGCAGCTCAACTAATCGTACAGATACTATTATTATCCCCATTGTACAGATGAGGCAGTCAAGACATAGAAAAGCTAATCCACTTGCCCAGGTCACATAGTTGCAAAAGAATTTGAACCCAGGCAATCTGACTCCAGAGTCCACATTCTTCTGCACTGTACCCCTGTGACCTGACTACGTCTAAGGGAAATCTGAGATCAGTGACCATGCCTTCCATTTCTCTACAGCACATGTGATGCCAACACCATAGAGTTTAATAAATAATAAATGGCAATTCTCTTCTAAGTAACTCTTTTCTTGATGTTAAAAAAATCATACTCTAAGTTCATTGTAGAAAATCTGGAATATATAGAAAGGCTCCAATAAGAAATGTAAGTTATCCTTAACACAGCAGGGATAACCACAGCTAACATTGGTGTCTTTCCAGCCAATCTTACAAAATAAGGATCTCACTCAATGTCTCGTTTTGTAACCTCCTTTTTTCTCACTTAACCAATAGATCACAAACATTTTCCCACGTCATTACATTTTCTTCTGCAGTTTCTACAAAGGAATACTCTATGATTGCCTCTGAACCAGAATGTTCTCCACAAACAGCCCCCTCCCCAGATATACCAACGCTACACATTCAACCCTTTCCCACTTCCTGGCATCTCTGGAAACCTCATACCATTCCCTTTGCCTTCCTTCTTAGACCCATAGTCTCTTCCACTCCTGCCAAGGATGTGTCCCCATCTTTCTCACACCCCCGTACCTCTACCATCCTGTTCCCCCTTTCCAAATCACCCTTCTCACACTTCCTCATCCATGTTCAGAATTACTCCATTCCCAATTGGAGACAATCCATTTCCACCAGCAAGCTGGCATTAGGCAATGTGTGTTGCAATGCATGAAGTGACAGAGGAGACAATGCCAGCGAAAGTGCTGGAGGCTGTAACGTGGGCGTCCCTCCTAGGGAAATAGGTGCATTTTGAGCAGGGACTTTGCAGGCGTGACATCTTAACCTAAAAGGGAATTCTCCCTATATGACTTTAGCCTGCCAGGCAGGGCCTGCAAGTGCTATTTTGGTTCAGGGAGCTCTTTTGATGTAAGTTAAACCCCAATAGGGAGGTGGATGCCTAATCCACCCTGAGGGTGGGGCAGCCTGGGCGCCTTGCCCCATTAGGACCGAATGAAAGGCTTTTGAAGGTGGAGGCTCAAAACAGGTGGCTTCTTATTCCAACAAGGGTGTTTCAGCCAGGATCAGGGAAAAAGAGAGATGTGCAGACAGCAGGCTGGAATGGGAAAGTCTGGGTGGGAAGAAAGAGGGATGAGACTTCTCCCAGAACTGCTCTGCCAGGGCTGGGTTTCTCTGGCATCATTGTCATAACAGCACCTATGCTACCTACCTCACAGGTTTTGTCAGATCAGGTGAGTTAAGTTCAATGAAAGTGTTTTGCCAAGAGTAAAACCCCAATGTTAGGTGTGGTTAGGCCTCTCTACCTGGTTCCTTTTTGGGAAGGTATTAACAGTTTCTCATTGTTTTTCAGGCGTCACCCCCATGAGATACATTTGTCCCTCTAGACAAGAGGGTGCGGGACTTGGTGCTCCCTTAGCTCTGGGCCACTGTGGACCCCAGCCTCTTCCCCCAGAGCAACTCAGATTGTAGCATTGGTATGTACTGGAGGTCCAGGGATAACTCATCTGAACAATGTGTGGGGTGGTGGGGTAATTAACTGTCCTGGAGTTTCCTGGGCACAGGACTTACCGTGCTAAAACTGAGCCAGCCCTGGGCACACAGGGACGGTTGATCATTCTAGGTGTACCTAGGAGTCGTGTAGGTCAGGGGTAGGTGTGATTTGGTTTGGTGTGAGACATGTATGTCATGTGTGCTGACGAACAGCCCGTGTGTAACTGTTTGTGTTTGCACAGTGTGGTGTGGTACATTCAGGTTTGTGCATGTGTTTTAAGTTTCTATGGATGTGTGCGTGTTGTTTGTAAGATGTATGCAAATGTGTAAGGGCTTGTATGGTGTGTTGGATTTACAATGGTATGGGTAATATATGCATGCTGTTTGTGTTCAATGAATGTGTTTTTTCCATTTACATGAGTACATGTATATTTTGTATTTGGTGTAGTGTTGAATGTACACTTCATTTGTGTGAGAAGGGAATCATACCCGTGATGTGCATGTGTGTGAAGTGTAACTCGTGTGCGGGTGTAGCGCATGGTGTTGGAGTGTGTGCACTGTGTGTGTGTTGTATATGCTGCTTGGTATGGGACATATCCGTATCGTCAGTGAGCACAGCTGAATGGCGTGTACATGTTGTGAGCACTGTATTCAGCTGACACGCGTGTCGTGTGTGCAGATGCATTTATGCCATTCTTTGCGCATGCTCTATGCGCGGCGAGCATGGTGTGATGAGGTGTGCAATGACACGCGGGCTTCGCTGGGCGTGGGAGAGATGTGTGTCATTTGTGTGCCAAACGCAAAGTGTGTGCGGAGGTGTGTGCTCGTGTGCCTGTGCGGGACGCTCAGTACTAGGGTGGAGGCGTCGGAAACCGCCTTCCTCACTTAGGGACTCCGAGGTTCTCCGTGGTCCAGCGCGGGAGGGGCCTTTGGGGAGCGGGCCACGCCCACCGCGGAGCCGTCGGGAAGCGGCGGGGGCGTGGCCGGGCGTGGCCGGGGGCGGGGTACCGAGGGCCGCGCTGCCCAGACGCCGGGTCTCTCCTCGCCTCCTGCCGGCTGGGGTTTGAATTTTCGCATTTAACAATGGCTCCTGTTAGTCGGACGCCGTACCCAGTCCGTGTACTTCCTCGTTTAATCTTTACGGCTAGCTCACGCGTGGAGTCATTATCTAAGGTAAAGGAGCCCGCCCCGCCCGGGTCTCTAACGCCGGCACCTGCTGCGGGTGAATTTACCTGGAGAGAAACGCCACAGGAAAACCCTGAGAGACTCCCAAACCTATCAAAGGGTGCTGGGCAAAACCTCTCCCGAAGAGACCGTTCTGAATTTCTTACCAACAAGACTGGAAGAATGAAGATGTTAGAAAAGCTCCTATAGTATATTAATATGATGCTTCCCAGAGGATGTGTAGATGATTAAACAGGACAGTAAAGTAGCTCGTTGTCCAAAGTCATGTTTAATGCACATTGTGGAGTGGAGTGATAGCTCTTTTTAAATTCCACATGGTCATACTTCAGATTTGCCTCTGGTGAGATCTACCTCCACCTTCCTCCCTCTTCGTTGTGCTGTATTTTCATGTGTATTTGATATGTTAGGTTAAATCATATGAAATTTCCTTTTACGTAGATAAAAACTGAACAAATATTGGCAATTTCATATGTTCCGCTTAATACATTTGAAAGCTTTTTTAGGTTTTATAGGTGCAGGGGGACTATGTTTGATTAGAGTTGTGCAAGTCCTAAGAGTCACGCTAATTGGAGCCGCTTGCACTTTTGTATTATGCCTGGAAGGTGGCATGCGGCCTGCTGGAGCCCACTAGTACAGGCTCACCAAGTGACTGTTAAATATTCGGGGATTTTGCAAGCCAGTTGTTAAACATTGGTAGCTTGGCCGTAGAGTATTTATGTCTTGGAAACTCCTAGTAGCTGGTTAACAGCACACTACTGATTGGCCAATTTTAGGCCACTTGAAGTTGCAGTGAAATTGGTTTTCCCAGAACCACATACCTTCCCAAATACAAACAGAGTTGTGAGGAGAGTGGAAATGGTGCTAGTGAGGTGTCTTAATCATTCAGACTGTTATAACAAAGCACCATAGATTGTGTGGCTTACGAATGACAGAAATTTATTTTTCACAGTTGTGGAAACTGGAAGTCTGAGATCAGGGAGCGAACAGGTTCGGGTTCTGGTGAGGGCCTTCTTCTGGGTGCTGTCTTCTTATTGTGTCCTCATACTGCAGAAAGAGAGGGTTGGAGAGCTCCCTGGAGTCTCTTTTACGTGGTCATGAATACCATTCATCAGGTCTTCACTCTCCAGACCTAATCACCTTCCAGAGGCTGCACCTCCTAACTATCACATTGAGGGTTACGATTTCAACATATGAGTGTTGGGAGGACACAGATATTTAGTCTGTTATAGGAGACAAACAATAAGTTCAGGGGTTATAGGAGAAAACATTGAAAATTTTGGGATGAGCTATGGCAATTCAGAATTACAGTTCACTTTAGTTAATATTTATTAAACATATGTCAGATACTATTTGAAGCACTTTTATGTATATTAACTCAATTATCTCCACAATAATCTTATGAGGTAAATAGCATTAATATTCCCATTTTACAAATGGAGAAACTGAGGTTCAGGCAATAGGGCCAAGGTTATGTAGCTAGTAGGCAGTAGAGCTTAGTTTTGACCCCAGGCTTTCTAACTCCAGAGTAAATGCTCATAACTACTATGACTACAGGTGCCTACATTATATCCTTTAGGTTAGACTGCAGTAACAACCCCCAAATCTTGGTGTCTTACCATTATAAAGGTTTGTTCTTGCTCACATTATATATTGCCTGTTTGTCACCTGTGGTTCTGCTTGACATGTCTTGTTTTGGGACCCAGGCAGAAGGGGCAGCCCCTATCATAGCCTTTCCCCAGGGAAAAGAACAATTCCCATACCATGAGATGAATCTCAAGAGTCAAACAATGTGTGGCATGCATCATTTCCTATCACATTCTATTGGTCAAAGAGTATCACATGACCAAGTTTGACTCAATGGGGGGTCAAGAAATAGATTCCTTTTCCTCCAAGCCACTGCGAGTCACATGCAACCTGTTTGATAGTAAATAATTGGAAACTATTTTAGGTTAGGTTCCTCAGAAGTAGACCCTGAGTCAAGGATTTGTGGACAAGTGATTTATTAAGGAAGTGTTCCTGGGAGAATCCATAAAAGGAGTGAGGGAGCAGGATGAAGAAGGAGAGGAAGCCAAGTAAGGGTATAACTTCAGGGAAAGGCCTGGGTTCCGTCTGACTGGAGTGTAAATTATACCTCAGCGTTTATCTCAACTCAAAGCAAGGAAGCTGGGCTTTTAATGGTTGGTGAAATACAGCTCCAGAGGACATAAGCAACTAGGCATTTTGGGCTTTCTGACCCTGGGGAAGCAGCTCCAGTAGCCCTGGAACAATCCTTCAGAAAGATTCACAGGTACGTGGGTCTTAGAAACAAATGATACAGAAATAGAAGAGAAAACAGAACGTAAAAAGAGACCTGAGAAGATCTGGGCAGAGGACCAATAATGCCTCTTTTCATACTGTCTTACTTCATCATCAAAGGTATGGCATTATTTCCCCAGCAGTTAATGACATGTCTTTGATGCCAATCAGAGGGGCCAGGGTTTGCTACTATTGGAACAATAGGCAGTGAGGAGTCATTACAGGTTTTTTGTCTTCTAGGAATGGGTTCCTAGAACCCAGTCACATTGCTGTAAGGAAGAGGAGAAACCACATAGAAGGCCCATGTGTAGATGTCTGGCAGACACCCCCAGCCTTTGAGTCATGCCTACTGTCCCCACCACACCCGACCCAAATTATGGATTTATGAACAAAAGAAATGTTGGTTGTTATTTTAAGCCTCCAAGTTTGAAGGAATATCAGTCACAGCAATAGGTAACTGGAAAACTATGGGACCACTTTTTACTCTCTGTTTAACAGCTATTCCACGTGACTAGTTGGTTGCAGCCCTTTGAGAATTCTTTCTTTTTTTTTCTTAGAGACAGAGTCTCACTTTGTCAACCCTTGGTAGAGTGTTGTGGAGTCACAGTTCATAGCAACCTCCAGCTCTTGGGCTTAGGTGATTCTCTTGCCTCAGCCTCCCAAGTAGCAAGGACTATCGGTGCCTGCCATAACGCCTGGCTATTTTTTGTTGTTGTTGTTGCAGTTTGGCTGGGGCCAGGTTTGATCCCACCACCCTCAATATATGGGGCCTGCACCTTACTCACTGAGCCACAGGCGCTTCCCTGGAATTCTTAACCCACGGTGTCCTTTATCAATTGTGAAGAAGTTCAAACCTCATAAATTATTTCAAGTTTCTTCCTACTCAAGACAAATCATCTTTGGTTTCAAGGAAAAGAAGACACCCACTCAACTGACCTCAGGAAAAGAGGGTTTACTGAGAGAATACAGAGAAGCTCATGGAAATCCTTAAACAGGAACCACTGTACAGTGTGGCCTCCTGGTAACTGTAATTAATATATATAGTTTCCTACCACCCTCAGCACATGTACTCCATTCTTTCCTCATTGCACAGGCTTGGCTTATTCATCAGTGGATCATTAGACTTTTTCTCACTTCCAAGTTCTCTTTTCACATCACAGACTTTATAATGCAAGTACCAGTACTGATTTAGTGCCCAGTTCCAAAATTCTTGAAAAGGTGTCTAATTAGGTGGCGCCTGTGGCTCAGTGGGTAGGGCGCCGGCCCCATATACCGAGGGTGGCAGGTTCAAACCCGGCCCCAGCCAAACTGCAACAAAAAATAGCTGGGCATTGTGGTGGGTGCTTGTAGTCCCAGCTACTCCGGAGGCTGAGGCAAGAGAATCGCCTAAAGCCAAGAGCTGGAGGTTGCTGTGAGCTGTGATGCTACAGCACTCTACCAAAGGGTGACAAAGTGAGATTGTCTCTAAAAAAAAAAAAAAAGGAAAAAGAAAAGGTGTCTAATTAATACCTCTTCACTTTGCTAAGTAAGGTCCCACAAAGCACAGTTGGCTGGGATAATTACATCTGAACTGACCTTGGTCATTTGTCCATCACAGAGCAATCAGCTGGAGCCGTGGAGGGCAGGTTTGAAATACCAGGAGTCCCTCAGAAGTGGTGTAGGAGTGGCTTGCAGTGATTCACATCTTCAGGACACCTTCCCATTAAGGTTGTTTACTTCTCCTAGCCAGGATATGAAGGCTGAGATGGACACAGTGTGACCTCCAGATAAGAGCAGCACATTATCAGGAACTGTCAACCCAGGGAAGATCTGAATCAAGGGAGGAGGAAGAGGAACCATGTCTAGCAGCAGATGTGGGACCAGTAGGTATGGAGATGATCCTAAAGACGACAGAGACCCCAGGCCACACCTGGCGTTGATTCAGAGGGACCTTTACCAAGGCTGGCAGGTGACATTTCACTCTTTAATACTTCATACGGTATCCTAGATAGATACAGAATCTCCAGAGTCCAACAGATGCTGAGTTCACATACCAGGTCAGCTGTGAGACCTCAGGCAAGTTACCTTCTTTGAACCTTGATTTCTTCATCTGTAAAATGGAAATAATAGTACCAACCTTGCAGGTCAAGGGTGAGAATTAAATGAAATAACTCTCTTCAAAGGTTTAACACAGGGTCTGGCACATCACCGCTGCTCACTAAATGTTTGTGAACTCCCGTTCTTCCTCCACTTGGAAGTCAGCACTTCCCCTTCCAAGTTGTGAAATATTCTGGGACAAAGATCCTGTGACTGGAGGTCAAAAGGCTAACACCCCAATTACACCCTCAAAAGAGTTTCCTGCCTCCAGGCTTCTTACCTTGCCAAGGTAAAACAAGCATGCATGGATCCAGAGAGGTCCTGATGGGCTTCCAGCCTCATCTTAATTTTTAATTCCGAAAAATCTTTGGAACAGAGAGAATTAGACTGCAAATGGTTTAGAGTCATAGCCAAGAACTACGCACACTAGAAATTAAATAGTAGAAATATATGGTCCAGTGACATTGAAGCAAATTCCCTTACTGGGTCCCTCTTATTTTAAGAACTCAGTGAAATTACGAAACCTACGGGGCAAACCTCAGTCCCCTGCAGACTCCCACTGCCCTCAGGCAGTTCTGAAGCTCCCTGTAAGTGGCAATTACTGAATGTCCAGTATGGCACATCAAATGCCAAGCTGAAGCCAGGAGCACTGGATCAGGAGTCCCAGGCCTGCTGACTAGCTGTGTGTCCTTGGTCAGGTCAGGTTTCCACTGGGCTCAAACTTGGGTCTCCACAGCTAAAAAGTAAGAATATTGAACCAAATGATTTCCAAGAAGTCTCAAACTCAAGTAAGAAAGGAGATCTTAGTGATTAAAGGGAACTCTTAGAGTTATACAGACATCAATCAAATCCTGTCTTTCCCATGATTAGTGGTATGACCCTGGCTGGGTAAGTTGTTTAAGCTCTATGTACCTCGGTTTCTTCATCTGTAAACTGGGGGCAGTTTTAGTATAAGGTTGTTGTGCAGATTAAAGAAGATAATCTATGAGTACATGTTGTAACACAGTAATGCCTTGAACATAGGAAGCACTCAATGAATGTTAGATATTATTATTGTTAGTGATAGGGATCTTAAAATACATATTTGAAAGTATAGGTCCTTTAATCATGTTGGCTGCCCAGCCCAGAGCATCAGAAGAGGGGGAGATACCAGTTTGTACAACAACGTCATTGCTGTCCTTTAACAAGTTTCCCTTTTTTGGCAAGGAGGTTGAGCAGGAGCTTCTTAGAAGATGATAATCTTGAAAGCCTGGTTTGGGGGCAAAGGAAATTGTCTTATAAATGTTTTAAGTTCCTTCTTCCTTAACAAGTTAGCCTGGAGGACTTGGCCATGGAGGTTTACTGTAAGCCTGGCTAGACAGAACTCAGTATCTGGCACAGAGTAATACTGCTCTAAGTTACCCGGGAGAGAACTAAAAAGCACAGATTACTGGATGCCAGCCCAAATCTACTTGATCAGACTCTTCAGGGTAATGCCAGGGGATGAGTATTTTAAACCCGTGCTCCAGCTGCTGCTTCTTGTCAGAGAAGTTTGGGAAACCTGGGTAGAGGGTGTGACTTCCCCTCAGGCCCTTGTGTGTGGTGGAGAGGAGGCAAGGAACGTGAGAATTGAGCCCTGTCCAAGGTGGCACAGGGGGAAGAGGAGTGCAGGGAGAAATGGCCCTACTCATAAGGTCCCCAAGTGTTCATCCCCCAGATACAGTTCGGATGGGGACTAAGGTGACTGCTTGGCAAGTTGTCCCCTTCCCTTCCAGCTCCCACACTCTGAAGTGGGGCTCATAAGAAAGATTGAATCAGTCAACATAAAAAAGGAGGAGCAGTATCTATTATACCTTCAATATCTGAGTGTCCAGTGAGGAAATGTTTGCTCTTGTTATGTTGTATCACTGTCATCAAAATGTCACACCCCAGGAAGGCTATATTAACCAGTGTGATGAAAATGTGTCAAACATTATGAGCCAAGTGTATGGTGCCCCATGATCATATTAATGTACACAGCTATCGTTTATAATAAAAAAAAAAAAAGAAAAAAAAAGTCACACCATCACTAGCATTAGAAAGTCTTCATTCAAGGTTGAGCACGGCGGCTCAAGCCTGTAATCCTAGCACTCTGAGAGGCTAGGTGGGTGGATCACCTGAGCTCAGGAGTTCCAGACCAGTCTGAGCAACAGTGAGATCCTGCCTCTACCTAAATAAATAAATAAATAAAAGAACAGAAAAGAAAAGAAAGAAAAATTAGTGGTGTGGGGCTTGGCACCCATAACTCAGTGAGAAGGGCACTGGCCACATACACCGAGGCTGGTGGGTTTAAACCGGCTCGGGTCTGCTAAACAAAAATGACAACTGCAACCAAAAAATAGCCGGGCGTTGTTGCAGGTGCCTGCACTCCTAGCTACTTGGGAGGCTGAGTCAAGAGAATTGCTTAAGCCCAAGAGTTGGAGGTTGCTGTGAGCTGTGACTCCATGGTACTCTACCCAGGGTGACATAGTATGACTCTGTCTTAAAAAAAAAAAAAAAAAAATAGTGGGGCAGCATGGCAGGTGCCTATAATCCCAGCTACTTGAGAAGCTGAGGCAAGAGGATCGCTTCAGTCCAAGAGGAGACTGAGGTTGCTGCGAGCTATGATGCCATAGCACTCTACCCAGTGCAACAAAGTGAGACTGTCTCACACACACATCCAAAAAAAGGTCTTCATTCAAGACTTTCTGCAGCCCTGGGGTCACTCAGGAGCTAAGCCATACCTGGGCCCCTTTAGGTTCAAGAACTGCCCCTTCACCCATGAGGCAGGAACCAGGAAGCACTACCCTCCAATCTGCCTGGGAAACATGGTGGGGGCAGGAAGTTTGTGATTAGATCTTCCCCCAAGGGATCACATTGCTACCAAATTAAAGGGTGAGCCACGCAGACTAGCAGAAGGATTTTGAAATTCTCAGGTCAGTATGCTTCCTGGCCTTGCCATTCTGTGTTTCCCTTCTGGTCACACTACTCCTGGGCCAACCCTGAACGGTGCCTGTCCCCAAGGCTCTGCACACTTCCAAGGGTAGGTTGTCTTTTTTTCCCTTCTTTTTCTGGTCACTTCCTTCTCCATTCTACTGCAGAAGAACTCTGAAATTATGGGCATTTAGTCCTTTTGATTATTAATCGTGGAAGTAATCATATATACACATATTTGAAACATTTCAGTTTTAAAAAATTGTGATGAAATATATATAACATAAAATTTTACCATTTTTACATTTTAAAATGTATAGATTTTTACTTTTTAAAATGTACATATTGGGGCAGTGCCTGTGGCTCAGTGGGTAGGGCACCGGTCCCATATACTGAGGGCAGCGGGTTCAAACTCCGCCCCGACCAAACTGCAACAAAAAAATAGCTGGGGCTCGGCACCTGTGGCTCAAGTGGCTAAGGTGCCAGCCACATACACCTGAGCTGGCGGATTCAAATCCAGCCTGGACCCTCCAAATAACAATGACAGCTGCAACCAAAAAATAGCTGGGCGTTGTGGCAGGCACCTGTAATCCCAGTTACGTGGGAGGCAGAGGCAGGAGAATCGCTTGAGCCCAGAAGTTGGAGGTTGTGTGAACTGTGATGCCACAGCACTCTATCCAGGGCAACAGCTTGAGGCTCTGTCTCATAAATAAAATAAAATAAAATAAAAAATAGCTGGGTGTTGTGGCGGGTACCTGTAGTCCCAGCTACTCAGAGGCTGAGGCAGGAGAATCACCTAAGCCCAGGAGTTGGAGGTTGCTGTGAGCTGTGTGACACCAAGGCACTCTACTGAGGGCGATAAAGTGAGACTGTCCCTGCCAAAAAAAAATGTACAAATTGAATATACTAAATGCCAATTTAGTATATCTTAAAATGTACTAAATTGGAATTTAGTATATTCACAGTATTGTTATCACTGTCTAGTTACCGAACATTTTAATTGCCTCAGAAGGAAACCATATACCTATTAATAGTCACCCTCCATTCCTCTCTCTCCCAGCCTCTGGCAGCCATTGATCTGCTTTCTGTCCCTGTGGACTTGCCTATTCTGGATATCTCATATAAATAATACCATATAATTATGGTCTTTTGTGTCTGGTTTATTTCTCTTAGTATAATGTTTTCAAGGTTCATTCATATTGTAGCTTTTATCAGTAATTCGTTCTTTTTTATGGTTGAATAATATTCCATTGTATAGATATACCACATTTTGCTTATGTTCATCAGTTGACATCCTTTATACTTTTAAAGTGCTTTTTAAAATTAAAAAATTTTTTAATTATTAGGGGTGCATAATAGTTGTATATCTTTACAGGGTACATGTGATGTTTTGATACAGGCGTACAATGTGAATTCATCAAATCAGGGCAATTGAGTTAACCATAAAGTGCTTTTATATAAACTATGTCACCAGATCCTCACAAAAATTCTGTGAGGGAGTAAGAGCTGATGTTATTCATTATTATTATGAGTCTCCTCATTATGCAGATTAAGAAGGCTGAGGCTCAGAAAGGTGGAATGGTCTGGGTACGGTGGCTCACACCTATAATCTTAGCACTCTGGGAGGCTAAGGCAGGAGGATTGATTGAGTTCAGGAATTCAAGACCAGCCTGAATTCAAGACCCCATCTTAACTAAAAATAGAAAAACTAGCCAGGCATTGTGACAGGCACCTGCAGTTCCAGCTACTTGGAAGGCTGAGGCAAGAGGATTGCCTGACCTCAAAAGATTGAGGTTGCTGTGAGCTATGATGATGCCACAGCACTCTACCATGGCAATAGAGTAAGACTCTGTCCCAATAAAAAGGGAGGGGGGCTGGGCACAGTGGCTTATACCTGTAATCCTAGCACTCTGGGAGGCCTAGCTGGGTGCATTGCCTGAGCTCACAGGTTCGAGACTAGCCTGAGCAAGAGCCAGACCCCATCTTTAAAAATAGAGGGCATGGTGGCAGGTGCCTGTAGTCCCAGCTACTTGGGAGGTTGGACAAGAGAATTGTTTGAGGTTGCTGTGAGCTATGACACTGTGGCATTCTACTGAGGGCAATAAAGTGAGACTCTGTCTTAAAAAAAAAAAAAAAGAAAGAAAGAAAGAAAGAAAAAGAAAGAAAGAAAGAAAGATGAAATGATTTTTCCAAGGTCTTGTAGCCCAGAACCAGAACTCAAACCCAGATGTCTTGAGTTTGGATGACCAAAACCTTTATTGGGCAGTTTGCTTTGCAATCACTGTGGGGTCCTTTCACCAAGGAGATGCTGAGTGGACATGTGCTCACTGTGGCAGGTGGATACCAGTGAGAGTTTGTCCCTCAGACAGACCTAATGTTGTCCACTGGAAAAGCTGGACAAAACTTTACCAGTTTTGGACCGTTGGACAGTTGGACTGCCTGCAGGGCTTGACTTGCCTGCCTCTGTTCAGATCTCCTTGGGGATGGCCCCTCACCTCTGCACAAGGCCCCTCACCTCAGAATGCCAGAGGAGGCTGGAGCTCAGCCCAGGCAGGGACTGGGCCTTGCCATCCTTGTTCTTTCCCAGCACTGAGCCTGGCAGTTGGGTTTGCATAAAATGTTTGCCAACTAAGACATTTTAAGGGCTTAAAGGTGCTTTGATGTTTTGCTCTGTTTTCCCAGTGACATGTCACCAGCAGCAATTTCCCATCATCCAAGCAACCCCTTGAGCCTTGTTATTTGGAGTGAATAACAAGCAATTAAGAGCTCTAGCTCTTTAACACAAACCAGCAGGACTTTGGAGAGAGGAATCCTGGCCAGCTGCAGCGAGAGTTCTGTTCCTACTAAAATAACGAAACTACATAAAAGTTTGGAAAACTGCACAAAGCAACAAAAGTGACCACAATCTTAAAACTCCAGCACAACTGTTATTTTCAAGAATTCCCTTTGCTAGATTCCTTCCCTCGCTCCCTTCCATCACGAACACAAGATTTTAATAGGTAACACATTTACATAATACAATATTCAAAAGATTCAAATGATATTCAGTGGAAAGATTTCTTTCCACCCTATTCTCCCATTTGTGCATTTTTTCCTTCAAGGAGTACCGACTGTTAACTGTTTCTTGTGTGTCCTCCATGAAGGATCCTTCTAAGCATTACCTAAACAAATATTAATACCGTGTATATTTAAATGTGTTTCTTCTCCACCTCCCCCATTTCTTACACAAAGAATAATGATCTATACACACTCTACTCACCTTTCTTTTTACCTCAACAGATATCTTGGCTATCTTCCGTGTGTGTGGGGGGGGGGAGTTTTGGCCGGGGCTGGGTTTGAACCCGCCACCTCCGGCATGTGGGACCGGTGCCCTACCTTTGAGCCACAGGCACTGCCCAGATATCTTCCTATTTATATTCAAAGACTGCTTCCTCAATTTTTTTTTTTTTTAACAGTAGCATACAAGTTCCCTCTATGTAGGTGTACCATACCTTATTAAACTGAGCCTTTATAGGGGAACATTTAAAATATTTTTCAATCTGATGCAAACAATACCACAGTGACTACCGTTTTACCTGTGTCATTTCACACGAGTGAACCTCTGTCAAATTCCTAGAAGTAGGCTGGGCACAGTGACTCACACCTGTAATCCTAGCACTCTGGGAGGGAGGCCGAGGTGGGAGGAAGCTCAGGAGTTTGATATCAGCCTAAGAAAGAGTGACCTCATCTCTACTAAAAATGGAAAAAAATTAGCCAGGCATTGTGGTGTGTGCCTGTAGTCCCAGCTACTCAAGAGGTTGAAGTAGGAGGATCACTTGAACCCAAAAGTTTGAGGTTGCTGTGAGCTAGGCCGATGCCATGGCACTCTAGCCTGGGCAATAGAATGAGACTCTGTCTCAAAACAAAACAACAACAAAATTCCTACAAATGGAACTGCTGGGTCAGAAAGTGCATGCACTTATAATTTTGATAGATATGGCCAAACTGTCCTAGGATAGCAGCATACTATTCACCCCACCATCCACCCTTAATTACTTTCTCCATCTTTTATTATCTATAAATAACAGAGTTAGGATAAACCAATTTCTCTTTTTGGCCACTCGAATGTAATCTGCACTATATTGAAGTTCTGTTAGATGACGAGCACTAACTGGATGCTGAGAAACAAAGACCTATAAGATGCAGGTGCTATTCTTGTGAGAAAGTCTGGGAGCTGGGGGTGTGGGAGACCAGTGGGAAGGGATGTATAAGGAGAGCCCCTGCCCCTGCCCACCAGGCCTTACACTCCCACTGCTTTATACCAGCGTTCAGAAGAGCAGGGCATATAGCAGGTACCCAATACACAGTGGGGGGTGGTTAAATCACTGGGTGCCTGGGGTGGAGGAGAGTGGGAGAGGCAGAGGGGGGCTTGAGTCAGGGCAGTTTCAGAGAGGAGGAAGAACATCTGAGGGACTATTTTACCACATGAAATTCTGAGTCAGAGGGGCTAAATAGTTGTTGGTCTCCTGACTCACAGAGGACAGCTTGATTGGCAAGGGGGGCAGGGTGACAGGAATGATCTGGGGGCAGATCTTAATGAGTGGAGTTTGGGTCCCTCTAACCCTGCACAAATGGGCATCTCCAAAATAAAGCAGAGGGTCTCTGAGCTAAGGCAGAGAAGAAGGGAGGATGCTAGGGAGGGCTGCCAGAGAGAAGTTCCCCATATCCCTGCTCTGGCATGCAGTGCAGCTGCTGGGCAGGGAACACCCTGTGCAGTCCAGAGTCCCCACCCTCCTGGCGCAAGCTGTGGAAAGGATGCCCACCCTCGGCCCCACCAGCCAGATTCCCAGCTCCGGAAATCGGTCGGATGGTTTGGTAACTCCAGCTGCATCCCCAGGAATGCAGGTGCCGGGTTCTCTATTTGGGGAAGGAAACCAACATGGTTTCAACTCTTCTGGTTCATTTCCTAGAATTTAAGAAAGATGGAATAGTAAAAGACCTGACTCTTACAAAAAATCAAGTACCAACCAAGTCCACCCCTGTGTACTAGACAAGGAAACTTAGGTCCAGAAAGGTAAAGTGGACTGCCTGGGGTCACGCAGAGAGGCAGAGCTAGATCTGGAAGCAGGGCTCCTGACTCTGGAAGCAGGGCTTTCTGCTCTGAACCAGGGGATGGACGTTAGGATGGTGACCAGGATGTGGCTCTGGGGAACCAGAGGGAAGAGCAATGCCCTTACTTTAGGCAGGTTTAGCTGCTGTGGGCAGGGGTGGGTGGGAGTGGGGTGATCTATCTACCACTGTGCCAGTTGCTGGGTTGTAAACTGTCCAGGGATTCCAGATTCAATTATTTGTTCACTCGGGTCCAAGTTCCCATTTGGTAGTGGGTTTGCCCTCATGGGTTTCAGAGAGATGCCAGCCCAGAAAATCCAGGCATGGCAGTGAGGCACGGCAGGGAGCGAAGCAGCCTGCTGAGGGCTGGGTTTGCCAGGCCACCAGGCCCAGAGAGCACTCCATAGGGGCCCAGGTGACTCAGGACTTCTGGGCAATGTTCCTCGGGACCCAGGAGGAAGGGGTGGCAGCCCGGAGCTCCCCTGTTCCCTGGCCAAAGGGTGCCTGTTTCTCCTGACTTCTTTCGACTTTGACTACCCTTTGGAAGATGAGAGTTTACCAAAGCTTAATTTTACCTGCATAAAATCCTTAGGAGGGTCTTACCTTGGGATTTAACCTCTGAAATTCCCTTCTGGGTACTCTTGAGCCCCTGGCTTACCAGGGGATAAAACCAGGGATTTCCAGGAGATGAGAGATGTGCACTTTCATTCTTCTGAGTTGGAAGAGGAAGAAAACAATTCACCTCCTAGAGCAGATGGACCTTAATGAAATGGCGAAACTACCTCTTACATCAGCAGGGGCCTTCAGGTTCTCTGGCTGCTGATAATCCTTACAGTGCCCTGTGAGCAGGTATTTTTGTTGTTTTGTTTTTTTGAGACAGTCTCACTCTCTCACCCTGGGTAGAGTGCCAGCAACCTCAAACCCTTGGGCTCAAGGTAACTTCCTGCCTCAATTTTTCTTTTTTACTACAGGTGGGGTCTCACTTTTGCTCAGGCTGGTTTGAACTCCTGAGCTTAAGCAATATGCCTGCCTCAGCCTCCCAAAGTGCTAAGATTACAGGTGCGAGCCACCACACCTGGCTTGTGAGTAGTTTTTTTTAAGCCTCTCATCTCTCCTATAGATAGTAACATTGAGGCCCAGAGAAGTCATGTCATTTGCCCCAGGACACAGAAATGAAATCCACCCCCCACACCCCCAAGGACAAGGTTCCATGGCTACTTGCCTGGACAAAGTGACTCCTGCCCATTTAGGTCCTTGCCCTAGAGGCACAGCCCCAACGCCCCTACACCCCAAGTCTCCCCAATGACTGGCTGGCTCTTTAATCATAAATTCACTCAATGAGGAACTGAAAAACAGTGATAAATTAGCATTTTCAAAACTCACAGTTTAAAAATGCATTTAACATCACAATATAGTAGTGACAGACATAATTCATAGCACTTAGAATAATTTATAATTGTTTCGTTTGTTTATAAATATGTAAAATCAAACAAAAGTTATAAGAAATAACACCTCAGCTGCCCGAAAAGCGCTCTAGCATTTTCTTTTCTCTGCTGTTCTGTCTCACGATTGCTCAAAAATGCTCAGGTGTCTCACTAAATTATTTCCCTGACTTGAATTTTTTTTTTTTTTTTTTTTTTTTTTTTTTTTGAGACAGAGTCTCACTTTGTCACCCTTGGTAGAATGCTGTGGCATCACAGCTCACAGCAATCTCCACGTCTTGGGCTTAAGCGATTCTCTTGCCTCAGCCTCCCAAGTAGCTGGGACTAGAGGCACCTGCCACAACACCTGGCTATTTTTTGGTTGTAGTTGTCATTGTTGTTTGGCAGACCCAGGCTGCATTCGAACCCACCAGCTTCAGTGTTTGTGGCTGGCGCCCTAGCCCCTGAGCTACAGGTTGTGGCGCCTTCCTTGACTTGAATTTTTAAAAGCATCTTGGTGAATGGCCGCTTGGGTTCCCCCCTCCCTCGACTGCAGCGAGGCAAAGCTGTCAGTGAAGACAGAGGTCTGATGTTTTTTTTAGCCGGGCATTGAACTGCACACTGTGGAAACACAGATGTGCCTGTCTGGACCTCAGGCTCTAGCCACGTACAAGCATAGGAAGGAGACCTCGCACACTGTAGAACAAGACCACAGAGAATTAAGGCAGAATCGGGGCATCTGAGGAGCTTATATTTTTCCAGAGCTGTTATCACAAAATATCACACACTGGGTGGTTTAAACAACAGAAATTTATTTTCTCACAGTCTGGAGGCTGGAAGGCCAAGACCCAGATTCAGCGGGTCTGGTTTCTCCTGAGGCCTCTCTCCTTGGCACGAAGACGACTGACCTCTCGGTGGCTCTCCACGGGGTTGTCCCCCTGTGCTCATGCAACTCTGGTGTCTCCTCATGTGTCCAAATTTCCTCTTCTTATAAGGACACTGGTCAGATTAGGATTAGGACCCACCTTAGCTACCTCATTCTACCTTAACGGACTCGCTTTTTGTTTTAAGAGATGATGTCAGATGGCGCCTGTGGCTCAGTGGGTAGGGCACCAGCCCCATGTACAGAGGGTGGCGGGTTCAAACCTGGCCCCAGCCAAACTGCAACCCAAAAATAGCTGGGCGTTGTGGCAGGCGCCTGTAGTGTCGGCTACTCAGGAGGCTGAGGCAAGAGAAACGCCTAAGCCCAGGAGTTGGAGGTTGCTGTGAGCTGTGACGCCACAGCACTGTACCAAGGGCGACAGGGTAAGACTCTGTCTCAAAAAAAAGAGAGAGAGAAAGAGACAGACAGTGTCTCTCTATGTTGCCCAGGCTGGATTCGAACTCCAGGGCTCAAGTGATCTTCCTGCCTTAGTCTCCCAAATAGGCAGGACTACAGGCATGTGCTACCATGTCCTGTTTAATTGCCTCTTTAAAGGCCCTGATCTCTAAATACTCACATTCAAAGATACCGGGGGTTAGGACTTCAACAAGTGAATTTGGGAGACACCGTTTAGTCCATAACAGGGACCTACCACGTGTGCAGCATATCAGCTAGTGTGTGTTCATCCCAGCTCAGGCACCTGGCGCCTTATTCCTGTTTTAAAGATGAGGAGGTTGGTGTTGGGATCAGCCAGTAATGGCTCCTGGTCTGCCTGCTGACAAAGGATGTCCTAGTATTTGTGTTCAGCTTTGTAACATTTGAGTTCATGCTCTGCCTCCTTGCATATCATGTTTCTGTGGTTGAAGCCACTGGACTGAGTTTTACAAGTCCAGCCTACTGGGCAGATGGGAGATGAGTGAGGCTGGAAGAGTGGGAGGGATGTGCCTGGTCAGGGCCTCGTAGCTTTGTCAAGATAGGAGGAAGAGGACACCACTTCCTAGGCCAGGATGGTGTGTACTGGATGGGCCCACTGAGAACCTCCAGTCTACTCCTCCCATTTCACTGGGGAGGAGAATGAAGGCGGGAGATGGGAAGCATGTGACTTGCACACTGTTTATCTTCCAGACGTCTCGCCCTTCCCGCTTTTCAAGGCCAGGCAAGCAGTGCCTTCCGTTCCTCTGTGTTCCCTGGAGGGCCCAGTGTGCCATTCAAAGTGGAAATTCAGGTGTCCGTAGGATTCTCTAGACATGAGACACTGAAAGGAAATGGGACAGTGAGTTCTCAACCTTATGTCCCTGACCTCTAAAGGAATATAAGGTGCATACCACACTGAGGAAGAAACAGGTCATTATATATACACACATTTGTATTATTTTCTCCCCATTTTTTAAAACTTCCATACAGAGAAACACCTTTCAGCCAATATGGAGTCAACATCAAAGGGTCCTTCCCAGCTTTGGGCTCTTCTTTCCTCCCTCCCTGCATCCACTGGAATTCTCTAGGTCTTCCTGTGTTTGAGAGAGTTTTTTTGCTGGACAAACCCTTTTTTCTTGTTTTTACTGAAATTGATCACCTCTCATAGTGCCTATTATTTTGGTGAAGGACCTGCCTAGTAGTATGCTAGAAAATATTGTACACCCAGCTTTCTACAGGGGAAAAAATATATATCCAAAACCTTAAAAGAATCAATAATAGTAAAATAACAGGAAGCAACAAGTTGTTAGTATATATTAACTTTGTAATTATGTAATTTATTTCTGAGTTTATTTTTGAGACAAATAAAATACATTTGTTTATTTGTTTATTTATTTCATTGTGTCACCCTTGGTAGAGTGATGTGGCATCCTAGCTCACAGTAACCTCAAACACTTGGGCTCAAGTGATTCTCTTGCCTCAGCCTCCCAAGTAGGTGGGACTATAGGCACCCGCTACAATGCCTGGCTGTTTTTAGAGACAGGGGTCTCACTCTGGCTCAGGCTGGTTTCAAACTTCGGCCTTCGAGACTGCTGAGATTACAGGCATGAGCCAATGCACCCGGCCTTTTAATTTTGAGTTTATATTATATATTCTCAATGAAGATTAGTTCTTAGTGGAGAATTAAAAACATCTAGGCCTGGCACAGTGATTCATGACTATAATGCCCCCACTTTGGGAGGCTGAGGTTCGAGGATCACTTAAGGCTAGGAGTTCAAAACCAGGGTAGCAAGAAACTATCCCTACAAAAGAAATTAAAAGGTGGCGCCTGTGGCTCAGTGGGTAGGGCGCCGGCCCCATATACCGAGGGTGGCAGGTTTAAACCCGGCTCCAGCCAAATTCCAACAAAAAAATAGCCGGGCATTGTGGCGGGTGCCTGTAGTTCCAGCTACTCGGGAGGTTGAGGCAAGAGAATTGCCTAAGCCCAGCAGTTGGAGGTTGCTGTGAGCTGTGATGCCACGGCACTCTACCGAGGATGATAAAGTGAGACTCTGTCTCTAAAAGAAGAAATTTTTTAAAAAGTTAGCAGAATGGGGTGGCTCAAAGCTATACGACCAGTCGGGGCAAGAGGATTGCTTGATCCTAGGAGTTTGAGGCTGCGCTGAGCTGTGCTGTGCCCCTACACTCTAGCCCAGGTGACGGAGCAAGATTTTGTCTCAAAAAATATATACATATACTGGGCAGCACCTGTGGCTCAAGGAATAGGGAGCCGGCCCCATATACCAGGGGTGGCAGGTTTGAGCCAAAAAAAAAAAAAGTGTATGTATATATATATATATATATATCTTATCCTTCTATGTATTAAGCACAGATATACACCCAGTACATAAACAGATATACAGAATATCTGTGATATTAAAATTTCATGAAGGGGAGGCAGTGATGGTAGGAAATTAAAGGAGAAAAAAATGTTTTAAAGGGCCCCCGAGGAGGCAGTAATGAACAAATGGTTGAGAAACAATGTTCCATATAATTTAATTTTTAATGATGGCTATGTTTAACAACCAGCTCACCATCATTCCTAAATATTTAATAATCAGCTCTTGCAAGCCTATATGAACTGGCTGCAACCCCCAGAACTGCCCACTTGGGGTGAGGTGGGTGGGGACCAGGTAGAAGGGGAAAGAGAACTCCCCAGGCCTGCAACCCAAGCAGTATATCAAGCTGGTAGGAGAGCCGGTGTCAAGTGGTGTTGAGGTGAGCAAGGATGGTCTTCTGGCCCTTAACAAATCAACAGGGGCTGCCCTGTCTGTCAGCCACCGAGTCCTTGCACGAGACCCTGGGCCCTGGCTCATGTCATCGCACCCCTCAGGGGTTCCCCTGTCCTCCAATAGCCCCAGGGCATAGTCAGTGTGGCAGCTGGGTGGTGGCACCCTGCAGGCCCCCAACCCAACAGGGTGCAACAGGGATTTGTGCACACACCCTCACCCTTGCTCTGGAAAGGAGGCTCAGGGAATCCAAATCATCTTTGTACAAAGCCTCTGGTCGGGTGCTTCCGCTGAAAGGCCTACCTCAGGCATGGGGGTCAGGAAGGGAGGGGCTCGTTTCCCATTGGGAATCAGAGGGGCCCATTCAATGATGTTCCTCCTAATCAGATGTTCCCAGGGAGAGTAATGAGGATGACATAGCCCTCGATGCTTGATTAGGTTGGGCCCATGGAAACTTGAATGGCTAGCTGGGGTGGGGGAGGGGGCTTGGGGACAGGCCAAGCATGCAGATCCCACAGACACAAGCATGGGGCCCCCACTTGGGCCTTCAGCTGTTGCATGGGCACAGGGGCAGGGTGGGGTAGGCTGGAGCCCTTCTCCCGGAGCACTGATAGTGGTTGCTCTAATTGCTTCAGGGGAACCAGTCCAGAGTCAGCCAAAGGCACTTTGTTTTCCGTAAACAGGGCGGAGAAGAGGCATCGGTCCCCAATGCCGAAATGGTTTCCTCTCCTATTCTGCTCTCTGTCTCTCATTTGGACCATTAGGAGGCTGGGATCTGGCCTGCTGAACCCAAAGGTTCTCTGGACCCCACACAAAATCACTGTGCAGCTCCTCAGAACTTCATTCTCCAAAGGCCCCGCTGCCTCCCCAAAGGGTCAGGCTGAGAAACCACCCCAAACAGTGATGTTCCTCTCTAGCCTTGCCTTTTCCTTTCCTTATAAAATCAGCTTAATCACTGCCCTCCCATGCAAAATGTGGGAGTTATTTGGTGTCTGTCTAGTGCTCCTAGACTGCTAAAGCTTCAGGGGGTGGGGACTGGGGGGTGGCCATTTGTGCCTCATCTTCCCTGAGGCTTTTTACAATGATCATTTATATGGTGCACTTGGTTACTTATTCTCCACTTACTGGGGACCTACCCCACTCCTAGCCCACAGGACTGTCCCTGCTGGTCTCTAGACCAGCTTCCAGTTTTGAGGCTTTTCCAGGCTCCCTCAGGAGTGTCCTGAGCCCAGCCTATTACTTGGAGCAAGGGGAGGCTGGACCTGCATTAGAGGGTGATGACCAGCCCTCAGCACAACGACAAAGGAGGGATTGGTATTAGGGCTCCAAATGGGAGTGGTGGGCGTCCTGAAGGGGGCTCCATGCCTGAGAGGGCCAACCAGAGTAAGGAGAATGCCCACCTCAGTGCGTGCTGCTCCCTCTGCCCAGACCTCTGTCCTTCGGTCCCAACCCAATCATCACTTCCTCCAGGAAGCACTCTCTCACATTTCTTTTCCTTATTTCCTTCCTTTCTTCCTTTCTTCCTTTTCCTTTCCTTTCCTTTCCTTTTTTTTTTTTTTTTTTTTTATTTGGAGCAGGGCCTAGTTGTATCTCAATCCTCCTACCTCAGCCTCCCACATAGCTGGGATTATAGGCAAAAACCACCGTGCCTGGTAGGCTCTCTCATTTCTACATTTACAACAAATCCCTGTGATCACAGTTTTCACAGAAAGAACCCGTGGAGCTTACTTTTCTGGGGAGTAAAAATTTGAAGGTCTGTGTCTTCCCAAGAGCCGCTAAATGCCTGGTTTTGCTGATCATTGCCCTCCAGGCTGAAGACTTATTGAATGAATGATGGAGATGAGTTACCACCTCTGTGAGGCCCTCCCCACCCATTCCCACATGGCATCCGGTACTACAGTCACCTGCTAACAGTTCTGTCTTTCTAGGACCTGAGACAATGATGGGGAATTGGGGAGAATATAGTGGAGCCACTCTGCTTGGGTTCATATTTAGGATCTGCTGGTTATTAGCTAACTAATAACCTTAGGCATGTTAGTAAATTTCTGTGTGCCTCAGGTTCTCCATCTATTAAATGAAAGTAAGAGTAAATGAGTTCATGCATACGACATGCTCAGAGTATGGTCAGGCATGTGTGTTTTTCAATGAATGTGTCTTCTGTTTTATATTTGTGGCTCTGGCACCCAGAAACCCAGACATGTGGCCTCACAGGTGCTTGAACCAGCAATGTTTAGGACTGGTCCTGGAAAGAAGAGAACTGGACAGTGCAAGCCTTCAGGTGAAGATGGACAGTTCCTCAGGGCAGGGAGAATTTAAACAGCCAGAAACCCAGCTGCCCTAGCATCCTCCTACCCAAGAGATGCAGAGAGCTCACAGCAGGTGGCTCACAGCAACCTCAAACTCTTGGGCCCAAGTAATCCTCTTGCCTCAGCCTCCTGAGTAGCCCAGAAATGTTCTTTCCATGTGATAGCAACATTTCATTTAAGGAGTAGCAATTGATTCCAGTTTGTGTTTTTTTCTAGTATTCAGAGAACCAGCTTCATGGTTTCCCCTCAGAGGCAGGACCATCACCAGCTGGCAACCCCTCCTCCAAGGTCTGGGTTTCAGCTCCATGGGACCATCCTGTAAGCTTCTAAGTTTTAACAATTCCAACTTTTCCCTGGGTTCCTCCAGCCCTGGAGAGGCACTAGCGACTTCCTGTTGTGCCTGTCATGATACTATAACAGTTTCTTTTTGACTTTCCAATTCTTCAGTACCTAATGACAGTTCTGTATATTAGATTCTCTGTTAAAATAACTGCTGTGGTTTCTGTCTCCTGACTGGACCCTGACTGATGCTCTCACTGAACCCTCAAACCTGAGGCTCAGAGTGACACAGTGAGATGCAGAAGCCAGGCCCCACACCCTGACTTGCCTCAACTTTAACAGAAACAACTGCTTCAGCCCCTTTTTCATGACTCCTGTGGACTAGAGATGGATGTGCTGTTCATAGGGATATCTATTCAGCCCTGGTTAACCAGCAGTTAAACCACACAAATAAAAGAGCCATGGCTCCACACACAACTGCCTACTGGGCAAATGCCAAGACAAACGGCTGTGGTCTCTGGGCCTTGCCAGGGATGCAGACTTCCTAGGCCCTGTGGAGTTCTCTCAAGAAGGAGGGGCTGAACCCCCAGAGTCTCTCCTTCCTGAACTCTAAGTCTTCCCTCATTCCCTCCAGGTCTGAGGAATAGCCAAATGGAACAGGCCACCCTGTTCTGCTACTCTAGAACATTCTGGTCAAACATGGAGCCTTTGAGGGCATGCTGCCCTCAGTACACATCAAAGGCAGTGACGCGCACATTAGATTCATCAGGGAGCTTCTAGAAAGACTGGTGCCTGCGCCCCACCCCAGAGATTCTGGTTCTGCAGAGCATGGATAGTTAGTAAAGTTCCCCAGGTGATCCCATTGAGTAGGCAAGGTTGAAATCCACCAAATTATAAGAATATATCTGAGAGAGCATCAGAATCACCCAGAGGGTGTGTTAAACACTGGATGGCTGAACCTCACCCTGAACCATCGATTGCTGAACCTCACCCCAAGGTTCTAATTCAGCAGGTCTGGGGCGGGGCCTGAGACTCTGCATTTCTCACAAGTTCCCAGCCAATGATCTGGACCTAGGGACCATACTTTGAGAACTTGTAGGAATGGAGTTGAATAGCCAGATTCAAATCCAGCTTTGTTATGCAGTTGACCACCTGAAAAGGTTTTGTGAGAGCTGAAAGACATAACTTGGATAAAGAGTGTCACACAGGCGGGTGCATTGGCTCACATCTGAAACCCTAGCACTCTGGGAGGCCAAAGTGGGAGGATCCTTGGAGCTCAGGAGTTCAAGAAAAGCAAGAGCAAGAGCTGCTTCTACTAAAAACAGAAAAAGTAGCCGGGTGTCATGAAGGGTGCCTGTAGTCCCAGCTGCTCAGGAGGCTGAAGCAAGAGGATCTCTTGAGCTCGAAAGTTTAAGGTTGCCGTGAGCTAGGCTGATGCCATGGCACTCTACCCAGGGCAACAGAGTGAGATTCTGTCTTTAAAAAAAAGAAAGCCTCATACAGTGTCTGGCTTGTAATAATGTACAACAAGCACTGCTTTCACCACAATAGGACTATTAGTGAGGCTGCAGAAATCTTGAGTTATAGCATGCGACTTTGACCAGTGATTTTAATCAGAATCTTAGCTTCATCATTCGTAAAATGAGGATAGCGATGACCCGGCTCAGCCCACCTCACAGGCTCAAAAGAGTTTCCTGATGTTAAAGTGTTCAGAAAACTATAAAGTTCTGTAAAGAAGTTTTATTAGAAAGGCGTTAGGCAGGTGCAGCCCCATCCTGGAGCCAGAGCACAGGGCTTTGTGCTCTCTTGGGACATTTGAAATAGCTTGTGAGAGGGGGATTCTGATGCCTACTTCCAGCAGCCCACATGCATCTCTGCCACCCATAGGCATTTGGAATTCCAGCTGAGCACACCTGCATTGAAAGAGTGGCAAGTAAGTTCTCCAAACATCCAAAGGGAAGATATGGGAGGACTGCCATACTCCCAGCCCATCCTCCACCCCACCAGTGTTTCTGCCAGGAAAAGGAATGTGATGGAAGGAACCAAAGCTGAGCAGATTCCCTCCACAGTCCTCCCACACAATGCCCATCCAGGTGCCCTCCCTCTGTGACCCTTCCCCCCCTTCCATCTGCCCCACTCACCCCCACCACTTGGCTCCGGGGAGGGAAGATAGACAGAAGCTGCATACCTAGGGAAGCCAAAAGGCAGTGAGCTCATCCACTTGGTTTTGTGTCTTTCAACTCAGAGACACATATTGCACGTCCGCTAGTTTATAGCTAACAAGTCAGTTAATATTAATACTTTCTATATTTAAAAAAAGACATATTTGGGATTGGCTCCCATAGCTCAGTGAGTAGGCCGCCAACCACATACACCAAGGCTGGTGGGTTCGAGCCTGGCCCAGGCCAGCTAAACAACAATGACAACTGCAACCAAAAAATAACCAGGCGTTGTGGTGAGTGCCTGTAGTCCCAGCTACTTGGGAGGCTAAGGCAAGAGATCACTTAAGCCCAGGAGTTTGAGGTTGCTGTGAGTGGTGATGCCACGGTACTCTACTGAGGGCAACATAGTGAGACTGTCTCAAAAAAATAATAAAAAAATTTATAAAGGGCTCAGTGCCTATAGCTCAGTGGTTAGGGTGCTAGTCACATACACCAGGGCTGGCAGGTTCAAACCTGGTCCAGGCCTACTAAACAACAATGACAACTGTACCAAAAAATAGCCAGGTGTTGTGGCGGGCTAAGGAGGCTGAGGAAGAGAACGACTTAAGCCCAAGAGTTTGAGGTTACTGTGAGCTCTGACACCACAGCACTCTACCAAGGGCTATATAATAAAACTCTTGTCTCAAAAAATAAATAAATAAAAAGAAAGGCATATTTGAGAGGAGTGCCTTCACAAGGCCTGAACTGAAACGAGCTGAAAACCCTTGACTGTCAGGATATAAGACCTGGGTGGACCCCCACACTGTTCTTGGGGCAGTGGGGGGCAATTTGGTCTGACTTAACTCAGAGGTGGTTTGGCAGAGCAGGTCAAAAACCTAAAAATGTGTTTTGACCCGGGACTTCAGGTTTAGGGATCTGTCCTAAGGAAATATCACAAAATGATCAGCCTGACTTGAGTCTTGGCTCCAGTGGTGAGTAACTTTGGGTAAATTATAGTCCCATCCCTAAAATGGGACTTAATAACATCCCACCACACAGAGTTGAGGAAGAAATAAGACAATGCCTGCCTGTGAGACGCCTGGCACAGAGTATGTGCTCAGTAATGTGAGCATCTAGGTTTAGGTTCCCCTGAGGTGCAGACCCCAACACAGGGATCTGTGAGGTGAGGTGGGGAAGTGAGACTAGGAGGGAAGGAAGCCCAGGCAGGCTGCATTTATCCAGCCAGAGCCAGCCACCTGCTTAGGAGAATGCCTAGAAGCAGAGTCAGAAAGGCCAGTGGTCCTTAGGTGTCTTTAGTCTTTTAAGTCTTGTTTTTAAAATGTCCAGGATGACTTGTCTCCAGAGTTCTTTTACATGAGAGAAAATCAGCTTTTCTCTGGTTTAAGCTACTTGTTTTTCCTTTCCTTAAAATATGGCTAAATTTAATCTTTACCTGATGCTGGGGGCCAGTGGCTGTCCCAGCAGGAGGTTGTCCGAGGGACCCAGCTTGAAGACCCAATGTCACAGTCTAGGGCTCAGGTACCAACATCACACCAAGGAAATTATCTTACCAAGAGCCCTACTCACCATCTTGGAGCTTAATTATGATATGAATAGTCTTCCTAGGTAGGGGTTCTTCCCTTTTGCCCAAACCCCTGGGTATCTGTCACCTCCCCCTGTCCTCAGAGCACTAAGGCACATCTCCAAGCACGCACTCCGTGCCTCCAACCCTTCTCCTCTTCAAAACTTATCTGTTCAGTATGCCCTTCTCTCTGGTCTTTGCTCTGTTAGGCAACAGCTAGCACATCTGACAAGTGAATTGGTGTTAGTGGGTTAATGTGTCACCCTCACGAGTAACAGATGTGCATTTTTGACAGGGGCCTTCTGGAAACAAGCCCTTATGCCCAGAGCTGAATGACGTAAAAATCACCAAAAAACCAGAGGCCACCCTGGTGCTGGTCTTCTCTCACTTCCTCTGCTCCACTCCCATTTCCTCCTTCATCCCATCCCCTCCCTTGGCACAGCTGTCCATGGCCACAGCTCCCAACTCAGCAAATGCCAAGTCCCCACCCTCCTCCACCATCCTGGCCAAGCTGCCATACTGAAAGCGAAAGGAGGAGTTGGAACAGAAAGAAAAATAATAAAACCACTGAAAGAGAAGAAACAGCTGGCAGAAAATTGGAAAAAGTCCCAGGTGGGAATCCCCAGCCCTCAAGGACACTGTGAGGCTGAGGAAGTTCTAAAGAACCTTGAAATTCATTCTTGACATTCCCAGTTCATTCGAACACCTGACGCCTTATCTCTGCCCTGCCCCAAAGGGAGGTATGTGCACAAAGTTGGAAGTGAACATTGAGGTTCGGAGCAGACAAAGTCTGAGCAAAAAAGAGCAGAGCTAAAGGTGACACAGGGAGATAGGACCCTAATGGGTGAGTCACACAGCGTCTGAGGGTCCAGGCCCTTCTGGGCTTTCAGCAGACAGGTTCTTTCCCTGAGGCAGTGCACAGGGAGAAAAAGGCTTGGCAGAGCCAGCTAATGGCACGTATGCAGTTGTGGGGAGGGCCACTTTAAGAGGCTGGACTGGCAGCAGCTGGGTGGTGGCAGCCAAAAAATAGACTTGGCTGCTCTTACCTAAGCCAGAGTGAGAGCCTATATCCGTTCAGGAAACAGATGAAAACTAGCTGAGGTTGGGATGGGGGTCTGGCTTATGCTTCTGGGAGATTGGGGCAGGCATGGCAGAGGTCGGCAGGCAGGGAGACAAGAGCCGTAGTGCCACCTGTATAAAACCACAGCTCTGGTTGTGCAGGAGGCCCGCAGGCTGGTCACCAGTGGGGGCTGGTGCTGCAATTTCTCAGGAAGAAATACGAAGGGTCCTGAAAGGCAGAGAAGAGGAGAGGGAGCAGGGAGGTGATAGAGGGGGGAATGGAAGGAGGTCTGAGACTCACCTGAACACCAAATTTGGAGAGAAGGTCCGAAGCTAGACATTGTGCAAAGCATCATCGCATCATCTGGCTGAGTTTGGGAGCCCCCAGAAAGGCCCCTCCCTCCTCATGAATTGCAATTAATGACAATCAAAAGAATAATCCACAGTGAACCTGGTTATCAGTTCTCTTTGGGGGCAGAATAATTTCTGCCAAGTTCACTAATTCCAGGTAAGGTTCTAAGCCCTATTTACTGATCTTTCTCTGTCTTCACTCTTCTTCCTCTCCTCAGTGAGGCCCCCTGTCCCTCCATCCATTCCAAACACCACCCCGGATTAATCTTCTAAAGCCACTAGCTGGCATTCACCCTCTCCACACCCACCCATGATACCCAGCCAACAGAACCTTTGGCCACTTTTTTACTGAGGGTTGTGGAGTGGGGACAGATGGTCAGACCATGGGCTCTGGGCTTGAATTCTGCCCATCCATCCAGTGCCTTCATTTCCTCATCTGTGAAATAGAGGTAATAATGATACTATTTCATGTGCGTGTCTTGAGCATTAAGTAATTACATAGACACTTAAAATAGTGCCTGGCATGTCATGAGATCTCAAGAAATGTTAGCTCTTATTTATATTGTTGTTATTCACTGAAATGTCTGTAGCTGATGGTGGTTCACCAACTCTCCACATGCTAGAATAGTGTCTAGCACATAGTAGCTGCTTAATTAAGATGTGTTCTCATGTTCTATGCCATAAACCATCTGTCCAACCAAACTCTTTCCCATAACAGACTTTATACATTGCTACCTCTATGCCTTTGCTCATTCATGCTCCTCCCACCTCTAGAAGGACCCTTATCCCATCTAACTTAATTCCCACCTTTACTTAAAACTTGGCAGCTCCAGACTCCCCATCCCCCACCCCAGCAGCCCCTCCTGGGCTCAGAACCTGCACAAAACAAGCACTCAGTAAAGGCTCAGTGGCTCGTGGCTTTTTTTTTTTTTTTTTTTTTTTATGCTTTGGCTCCAAAATAGAGTTTCTTCTCTTGGCACTTAGTGCTTACCGCCTCTGGGGTGGCCTCTGCAAAGTATAGCACCCTAGCTACTATATATGTCCTATATCTTGTGGCTTTGACATTCAGAAAGGGCTTCCCAGGTAAAGCCATCCGAATAACTAGGCATACCTAGACATGTGGTCTCCAAGCCACATTTTCTGGGCTTCTTTAATTGATGAGTTGAGAGACATTGGCATCTGTTTGCCCAAGAAACACGAGCCAGGCAGCTCCACATCAACAGGCTGCTTTCTGCCCTGGACAGGACAACAGCTGCCTAAAACTTGGCTATTTATGTACTAAAAAAAGAAATTCCATGGCGACCAGTTGACTCAAGCCAGCTCCCAATGTGAGGCAGTAGTTTCAAAGTAATCCCCAATGACACCAAAAGCTCTCCACCCAGTCCTCAAAAAAAAAGAGTGAAACTTGAGGCTAGAGTATGCATGAGCCAATATTCAGACATCCCGGAAAACGGGATGTGAGAAGCAGGAGTTGGATCTAGAAGGTCAGCGTTTTGGCAGCCCCCTCAGGCAGCAGATGGGGCCCTCACCACCTCCTAAGAAAGCCCAGTCCACCATTAGGAAGGTCCAGCCAGGTGTGGGTAGAGGACAAGAGACTGACCTTTCTGAGTGGCAGCTGTGGGCCACACTCTACACAGGCCTCTCTGCCCACCATACATAGACTAGGCCATACCACACCCTGCTCATGGACTGGCCTTCTTCCAAGAGCATTATATACAAAGTTTTGTGGTTTTTTTGAGATAGTCTATGTCACCCTGGGTAGAGTGCAGTGGCATCACAGCTCACAGCAACCTCAAACTCGTGGGCTTAAGCGATTCTCTTGTCTCAGCCTGCCAAGTAGCTGGGACTACAGGTGCCCGCCACAACACCCGGGTATTTTTTTTTGTCATAGTTGTCATTGTTTGGGGGTTTTTTTTAGAGACAAAGTCTCACTTTGTAGCCCTCAGTAAAGTGCTGTAACATCACAGCTCACAGCAACCTCCAGCTCTTGGGCTATAGGCGATTCTCTTGCCTTAGCCTCCTGAGTAGCTGGGACTATAGGCACCCACCAAAACACCTGGCTATTTTTTTGTTGCAATTTGGCCAGGGCCAGGTTCAAACATGCCACCCTCGGTATATGGGGCTGGCACCCTACTCACTGAGCCACAGGTGCCGCCCAAAATAACCTGGATGAATTATTATTTTTTTTTTTTTTTGAGACAGAGTCTCAAGCTGTCACCCTGGGTAGAATGCTGTGGCATCACAGCTCACAGCAACCTCAAACTCCTGGGCTTAAGCAATTCTCTTGCCTCAGCCTCCCAAGTAGCTGGGACTATAGGTGCCTGCCACAATGCCCGGCTATCTTTTAGTTGTCATTGTTGCTTAGCAGACCCAGGCCGGGTTTGAACCTGCCATCCTAGGTGTATATAGCCAGCACCCTTGCTGACTGAGCTACTGGTGCTACCCAGTAATTTTTTTGTTGTAGTTGTCATTGTTGTTTAGCAGGCCGGGGCTGGGTTTGAACCCACCAGCCTTGGTGTATATGGCCAGCACCTTAACCACTGAACTAAGGGCATCAAGCCTACATGCTTTTTTAAATCCTCACAGCCAAGAAGGTAGGCTCCCTTACTTTTGTCACTTTACAGGTGGGGGTAATGAGATGCAGAAAGACTCCTGCCAGTACCGCTTGAAAATGGCTGGGCCGAAGGAAGCCGACTCTGCTGGGCCCAGGGTCAGCGCTAAGTGGAATTTCGTGTGGGCTCTTCCCTTCCCATCAGGTGGACCCCTCTCTCCTCCTCGGCAACTCTCGACCTTGCTTGCACCTCCCAGCCACTGCTATCTGCATGAACTTTGCACTCTGCTCCCACTGACCCAGAAGGGCTGGCTGATAAGGAGGACATTGCTCAGGTTTATAGTTTCCTCCCAGCCTTTCTGGCGACACCTGAGCCTGCTGCTTCCCCTTCCTACTACCCCCACACACTCACACTCACGCCAGCACGCCCCACCCTGCCACTCACACTACAGTCACACACATACGTGATCACATTCACACACGCACACGCATGGGCAGACACACAGTCACTTGCTTCTGGTGGTAAATGGGTGAGGACTGACAGGCAAGGGGATTTACTGTCTAGAAAATCACACCTGTCTTCCCTTGCCATTCTTGCAAGCCCCTGGCATTATCAGGCTTCTGTCTCATACCAAGTGTAATAAATGAGCTGCTCTTGAAGGACGTCCCCCACCCCCACCCCACTCCCTTGCTTCCATGCCTACAGGCAAACCCAGACAGGCTTAGGCCTGAACCTGTTTTCTTCCTCATGCCGCCACCTTGTGACCTGAGCTCAGAACTGCCGGCTCTGTCCAGGGGTCAACCACTTCCCAGGTTCTGGAAGCCAGCTGGGCTGTTAGAAGAGGTCAGCATCCAACTGCTCTCCTTCCTTCTACAAAGGGGAAAAAAACCTATCCTATTGCTTCATCCCACCTTAGATGACTTGCCACCCATTGTGTGCACATAACATTTTCCTTTCCCCTCCAGGAAGATGATCTACTGGACCTGCCATACTCACAACAGCCCTGTTTTCTGAAGTAGCTGCATCCCAGAATGTTGGTGCTGGAAAAGACCTTGAGGGCCGTGTTGGCAAACTTGTCTCCTATAAAGGACTGCCCCTGCCTGAAGCAGCACTTGAGGCTTGGTCATTGCTCCATTCACTCTAGGGTGCAACATGCTGGGGGTGCTCATCACACCATCACCCTTTAGCCCCAAATGCCCCCCTTCTTCAGAGGGGCAAACTAAGTGAAGATCCCGTCTTCCTTCACTTGGTCCCCTGGACTAGGGGATCTGACTGCTGTGTTGGCACACATGGTGGGTAGGAATGCCACCTGAACCAATGTACAGCAACCTCTTACGAGGAGTCGAATCACAAGTGATTACTTACAATTATTACACAATTACAGTTTATTGGCTGAGATCTTCATCTTCTTGGCAATCTACAGAATTTGGAAACAATTTGCCCACATCTACTTGACCTCACCCACTTCAATACATAATTTTAACATAGTAGTGTACTTTAGTCATTGATTAAAATGTGTATGTTTCTTTCTCTTTAGAAAACAATGGAAACATTTGCTGGGAACCCTAAGACAGCGATTAGAAAACAGGAAAGACCAGAAGAAAGCAAAAACAGAGTAAAGAGCACCTTTTAATGTGAGGGAAAAGCCCAGAATGAAAACACACCCTTGACAGGCCTGAGGACCGTGCAAGCTCAGTATCCCCGGGGGAGCAAAACTGAGAGGCCTAAAGACCCCACTCAGTCAGGCTGTTTATTCACAAACTGTCCATTCCCAAGACTTTAGAACATGGCAAACCACAAAGCAGGAGTTTGTCTTCTTTGAGTAATAGTTAACTACTTCAAGGGCAATACCAATCCAGGGGCTTTTCAGGGGCAGGTACCTGAGACCCACCTGTGTACAATGCCTCTGAGACCCTTTATGGTTTTGACACTTACAACTACAGGCTTGGATTCAGAAGTTGTGGGTTGCAGACACAACTTAACCTTCCTGCTATCTTCACGACCTTGGAGAAGGCACACTTCCTCTTACTGGAATTCAGTTTCCTCATTTGCAAAGTGGGGCCATATCACCTCTAAACGTAAATGAAGAAACTTCCCATACCAACCACACCAAATAAAAACCAGAAGCACTGGGTCACTTTCTTCCTTTTTTGTGTACATGTGCTAATCTTCCTACCATGGTCATGAATTACCTTTCAATTAAAAGTGAATAATCAAAGGTAGTGAGGTAGAGCTGACAATGTGAAGGGAAATGCTGAGCATGGTAACTTTCAGGGCCTCCTCAGTGCCAGGCACAATTGGTGCTTCACCTGTGTTACCTCACTCACCCTTTCGACCAACAATCCTGGAAGCAGTGTGGCTCCCTCTTCACAGCTGTGGAGACTGAAGTTCCTATCATGAAAGTCCACAGGGACGTGCCAGGAAGGGGTATATAAATGTATGGTAGTATTACCAAGGTCAGCATCCCAACCCCCGAGAGCAGAACATTTTCCCTCTCCTGAAACATTACCAGAGCCTCTGAGAAAATCCTTCCCCATCAGAGCAATACTCTAGGAACCAGTTTCCAGGGGATTTGCTATGGGTTAAGATCAGGTGAATTCATTAATAAATGGCAGCATCGTGCTCCACCAGAAAGGTTTCAGTGTATGAACTTACTTCAAAAACATGTTTCTGCACAAAAACAGTTTGCACATATTCTACTCAATACAACTAATTCTCTAAGCAAAAATGCTGATTATACTGTGGTAAGAAACATCTCCTAATAAAAATTTAACATAGGCCAGGCATGGTGGCTCATGCCTGTATTCTTAGCACTTGGAAGGCCAAAGGTGGATGGATTCCCTGAACTCTCAGGTTTGAGACCAGCCTGAGCCAGAGCAAGACATCATTTCTAAAAATAGCCAGGTGTTGTGGCAGGCACCTGTAGTTGCTTGAGCCCAAGAGGTTTTTTTTGGTTGCTGGGCGAGGTGGCTCACGCCTACAATCCTACCACTCTGGGAGGCTGAGGCAGGTGGATTGCTTGAGCTGAGCAAAAGCATGATCTCGTCTCTCTACTAAAAAATAGAAAAACTGAGGCAAGAGGATCGCTTGAGCCCAAAAGTGGAGGTTGCTGTGAGGTATGACGCCATGCACTCTACCGAGGGCAAGAGCTTGAGACTTTTTTTTTTTAAAAAGTGTGTGGTTGCTGTGAGCTATGACACTATAGCACTCTACCAGGGATGACAAAATGAGACTCTCTCTCAAAAAAAATAACATAAATGCTTTTCTCAAAAAAGAAAAAAGAGCAAGTTAAATTTCTTTAAAAGTCCTAATTTTAAAAAGTAAAAAGTTCAAAGTCTAAAAGTTAAAATTTCTAGGCCGGGTGCTGTGGCTCACACCTGTAATCCTACCACTCTAGTTGGCTGAGGCAGGTGGATTGCTTGAGCTCAGTTGTTTGAGACCAGCCTGAGCCAGAGCAAGACCTCCTCTCTAAAACTAGCCAGGTGTTTGTTGTGGCGGGCGCCTGTCGTCCCAGCTACTGGGGAGACGGAGGCAAGAGTTTGAGGTTGCTGTGAGCTGTGACACCACAGCACGCTACTGAGGGTAACAAAGTGAAACCGTCTCAAAAAAAAAAAAAAAAAGCTGCTGTCTGTAGTCCCAGCTACTCGGTAAGGCTGAGGCAAGGGAATAACTTGAGTCTAAGAATTTGAAGTTGCTGTGAGCTAGGACACCATAGCACTCTACCCAGGAGGACAAAGTGAGACTCTGTCTCAAATAAAAAAGGTAAATTTCTAAAAGCCATTTATAAGCAGATTTTTTTCTTTCAAAAAGCAAATACCAATAAATAGCATTTTACCCTAGGGGTGGGTAGTCCACCTATTCTCCTGTGCCCTGAGCCACCACCTGTTACCAATGTCTGCAGTCAATAGGGCCAGCCCTAGTAACACAGCTCCCCACCCTACACTGCTGCCCCACCCTGATACTGAAACTGCTGCAGATGGGGCAACATTCTAAGCCACCCAGAGGAATGGAAGAGACAAGTCCCTCTACAGCCTACAAAACTCTCAGAAGAGCTGTTGCAATTCCCACGCTCACAGGTGTCTCGCCTGTTGCTCAAGAGTCCCAATCTGGCCACAGTGGGGGAGGAATAAAAAAGAGCAGAGGATCAGGGGCAGCCTTTGGGACCAGCTTGAAAACAACCCTTTTCCTGGAGCCAAATACTGTTTGCCATCTGTCTGAGGCTTTATCTACCGGGAGATGGGCAAGTGGCCAGGATGTTGTCAAGGTAAGAGGTTCAAGAGCAGGCTACACAGCACACTGCCACACCAGATGTTGTGCCTTGTCACCTAGAAAGCCCACTAAACGGGGGTCAGGAGGCTGAACACCTGGAGGTGGCCCCACCTGGGCTTTGAGTCTGAGCCACGCACTCCACCTCCCTGCGCCTCGGGTTCTTTATCTGTAGTGTGAAGGAGTGGGCAGCGTAAGGATCCTCATGCCATGGTTGCAGAGGTCTCACAGACATTTGGATTGAATTAAAAATGTCTAATGACTTTTTGAAGTATATTTTATGCATAAAACCTCTTCCACCAAATGTTAACCATTTGCATTTACTTCTCTGTGTAATCAAAACAGGAAAATAAATTGGGCTCTGGGGTTATCTAAGACTGCATTCATCAACCTAACATTTTTCCTGTCTAAGCCAATATTATCTACTAGAAGTTATACTTTTTACAGCTGTATCATTTTCGTTTTCTTGAGACAGAGTCTCACTTTGTTGCCCCTGGTAGAGTCTCATGGAGTCACAGCTCACAGCAACCTCAGAAGCTTGGGCTCAAGCGATTCTCTTGCCTCAGCCTCCCAAGTAACTGGGACTACAGGCGCCTGCCACGAGACCCGGCTATTTTTAAAGATGAGGTCTCACTCTGGCTCAGGTTGGTCTCGAACCCATGAGCTAGGCAATCCACCCACCTTGGACTCCCAGAAGCTACACCACTTCAAACCATTTTATATATTCTATGTGTTTATTGGTACAATTTCATTCTCCAAAAAGTTTGGCTACCTTTAAAATTTGAAAATCACTCTCTTGGCCGGCCAAGGTGGTGCAGCCTGTAAACCTAGCACTTGGGAAGGCGGGGGGGGGGGGGGGGGGGGGGGGGGCCGGGGGGGTGGCATTTGCGAAAAAGGTGTGGCACCACCCTTTTACACATGTAAACCACGTAAAAAAAATTACCGGGGGG